>JARHVA010003587.1:137500-215000 GCA_037957365.1 Torreya grandis
CTTATAATGTTTCAAAAGGAGATCTATAAGGGTATCCAATTTATCCACAACTTCTCCATCCAAAGGTGTGCCATCTACCAATGTTGGTTCTTGGTCTAAAATATATTTACACAAATTTAAATTTTTTACTTTGGCCATCATGGCTTCTTTAGTTTATTGTTTTAATGCAATCACTTCCTCTTCAAATGCCTTCTAAGTGGAAACTTAATTTTCATACATTGCCACCACTTGGCTATGTTTTTTCTCTACATCATGCACATCAGAATCTAAAGGTCTATTCTATTACACAACCTCAAAGGTCATTTATAAAAATGTATTACTAACTTGCATTGCAGAGATCTTATGGGGATCAACCCAAATTGGAGTGGGCAATACTGGTGATTGGGAATATAACATTAGGCTATCTGGAGGAATGTTTAAATGGTGTTCTTCATTATATATATCCAATAAGAAGGACACTTGTCATCTGGTATTGATAGTTTTATCTTGAGGAAGGAGATGGGACCATAAGTACAGCATCCTATCCAATATGCCTATTTTGTATTGATCATGCAAGTTAGTGGACTCTTCAACCAAAGTTGGTTGAACTTCAAAAACAACTGAGTCTTTTCCTTTATTGGGATCTCACTCAAATATTTTGACCTCTATGTCTTGATCCAAAGAAATATTATTGATGTCCATTCCATTTATTTTTTGGGTATCAAAATCATCCCCATCTTCACTAAATATACCTCCAATGTCCAATGCTATGTCATCAAAAGTGGTCTCCTCCTTTTGTGCTAGGGAGGGTATATTTTCTGAGTCAGATTCCTTCATTTCTTCTTTATGGCCTATAAGTTCTTCTTCCACTAGTTCAGTTAGGGGTAATAGTGTTGACCCCTCAGGTTGTATATTTGGTGTATTTTGGTGGGCAACCCTTAATGGTGAAACCCTTGGTGGAGATGCCTATGGTGGAGAATCTCATGGTGTTGAATCCCTTGGTAAAAAATCTCATGGAGGTGAATCCCTTGGTGGATAAGCTTGTGGATTTGAAGCCTTTGGTTGAGAAGTCCTTGGTGGTGGTGCCTAGGTAGTCCTTTATCATTTTTATGGATTTATCCATGAACTTATGTTGGCATCATTCCCAGACTACTTTTTCTTATAAAAATATGGTATAGGCAAAAGCTTTTCCCTTGAATGTCTAACACCTTTTGAAGATTTCTTCTTGGGCTAAAACATGTAAAATAGATTATGAACCATTTCTCTGACCATCATCTGATTAACCTTGATGTCAATTATATCAATCTCACCCTTATCCCTATAGGCCTTCTTGCTAAGATAAACATACATCTTCTAGAGTTTGTGAATATCTAAGTCAATTTGATATGCTTTGAAGGTGTTAAGTTATGCATCAAAATTGTGATTCATCGAATCGATGAAGTATCTTGTCATGAAGTCATAATGCAAATTCAACCAAGATGACAGTTCTCTAGAAGGGGCCATTTTGATATGAGCTAGAGAAAAATGTTGTCTCACTACAAACTAGGATTAATCACAACCTAGACAGATAAGTCTTTACGAATGTGCCATTCATTCCTAAAAGCCTCTTTCATGCCATCATACCAAAAATTCATCTTATATTTGTATGTTGGGGTGATATTACTAAGGCACATGAATTATTTATAGCTCTCTACATGGGATTTGTGTTCTAGTGGATATGCCCACTTTAATTTTCCAAAGGTGTAATCTGGTACACCAATCTCATCAAATGCCATTAAAAATAAAAGTACCCTGGATAAAAACATGTGGTTTGGTATCTGATGGGTCTTCTTAGCATCTGCTATGATTTTTTTGGCAAAATACATCACCCAATTATAATTTAGGCCCTCAATCACCTGGTGGGTGATGTAGAGGTGAGCCATATCCATCTCTTTCCAATTATTGGTGCCACCAATCTTGGTCATGATGATGCATGTAGATACATGAAGGGTAAGATCTTATAATTTATTTATGTGCATGGTATGGACCTACTTCTAGTACAAGAGCATCATTTATATTTTCTTTATTTCCTTTTAATCTTTTAAGTCAAATTCCACTTCCATGTTGAAGCACTATAGTCATGACACCTTGATTATTCTCTCAGGTGTAATCTTCATGATGTGCCCAACAAAGTAGAGGTAGTCCTCATGGATGTATGAGTGTATAAACTTTATTAATTCCATGTATTTTCTAAAAATATGGAAGGTTAAACAACTAAAATAGGCCTATAGAGTCCAAAGCATTGAATAGTTTTAAGTCATACACTAATTGATTTTTGGTGTTTTGATGCTCAACCCAATAGTCATTCTACAATTTGACATCATTTTCTTGGTTGATGGTGGTTGTAATAAAAAATGTTATAGAAGGGTATTTTTGACACCCTATTTTCCACATGTATCACTATTTTTGGGTACTACATCTCTTCTATCATCAATAATAGGGGTAGAGGTATGTGTGCCTTCTTTTCTTAGTGTATCTCTTCTATCATCAATAGTGGGGGTAGAGGTACTTGGGCCTTCTTTTCCTCAATCACCTAGTGGGTGATGTAGAGGTGAGCCATATCCACTCTTTTTCAATGATTAGTGACACCAATCTTGGTCATGATGATGTATGCAACTATGTGAAGGGTAGGATATTACAATTTCTTTGTGTGCATGACATGGCCCTACTTTTGGTACAAGGGCGTTGTTTCTATTTTTTAATTTATTTGGAATCTTCTAAGTCAAATTCCACTTCTGCGCTAGATCATTGTAGTCTTGACACCTTCATTATTCTCTCATGTGTAATATTCATTAGCTGCTCATCAAAGTAGAGGTAGTCCTCATGTATGCACGAGAGTAGAACTTTCCAACTTCCACCAATGTTCCAAAATATGAAAGGTTAAACAACTAAAATATCCTTGTAGAATCCAAGGCATTGAATGTTTTATTCATACACCAATTGATTTTTGGTGTTTTGATGCTCAACCCAGTAGTCATTCTACAATTCAACTTAATTTCCTAGTTGATGGTGGTTATAATCAAAAATGATATAGGAGGGCATTTTTGACACCCAATTTTCCATGCACAACACCATTTTTGGGTAATACATCTCTTCTATCATCAATAGTGGGGGTAGAGGTACTTTTGGCTTCTTTTCCTAGTGCATCATCTTAGATTCTTTTCTTTCCATGTACTACCCCTACTCCTCAAGTGTTTCTTCTCTGATTGGTACTACTACCCCCCCCCCCCCAACACATGGTACTTCCTCTTCTAGTATGGTTGGTAATAGATCACTTCTTAAGGACTTATTATTAGGCTAAATCACCCTCTATGAAACTTAAAGATTGAGGCATGGGCATCCAATGTTCCCAAAGGAATATGTGTTTATGGTGTAGGTGACTCAGTTTTTCCTGCTTCATCTACCTTCAATGGCATGAGTCTACCTTTATAACTTGTAACTACTAGTTTTTATGTCATATGTCATGCTTCAAAGTTAGTTTTTGCTTGATTACTTAGTTAGTATCTTTATCCTTAGCTATGCATGGGAATTTAATGCTCTAAACTTGTACTTGATCTAGAATCATTTGGACTAGTTCAATCTTCAACTCTGTAAAAGTCAAATTAAAGTAATGGTAAAGGTTAAATTAGATCTTAAGTTATTTTTATAGGATCGAGGGTGTAACTTACATTTACTACCCCCTTATTTTTTACCATCACTTATTGTAATTAATATGTTTTTAATGGCCACCATTCTTTGATCGTCGCTTCTCATCATAAATGCATTTAACAGTATTGTCTTGTCACAATATTGGCACAATTATCACAACCATTTTTCCATTTATATTAATGGCATGGCTTGTCCCTCACTTTTCTTTAGAGTGGAATCCAACTATTCAATGTTTAATTTTTTGAATATCCATATTATTAGTGAGAATCTCTTATCCTATGGATTTTTAACTTGTGCATGCATCCTTATAATACTCAACATGAACACATGTATTACTAAAATTGTGTCATGATCCTCCAAAAAATTACTAATACAAAATAAAATGACCTTTTTATAAAATAAACATTATGAACAACTATGGCAACACCTTATTAAAAAAAAGAAATATTAAACTAATGGCATAAAATATATTATTACAAAAAATATACTTTTAAGTAGAGAAGTATGACCATAACTGGATACCATTATAATGTCCAAGAAGAAATTAGCCATCCAATCTTTGTAAATAACAAGCATTGGTAGGGTGAATTCTATGAATAAAAAAAGTACTACCCTAGTGAATATAGAGTTTCCCATAATGGCACAATAACTTGGATTTGTAGAGTAAAACTTTCATTCCTAGGGTACATGTCCTGTGCTTAATGTGTCGATCTGGCCATGCCTTTTGTCTACATTTTTTTCATATCTTGACTCCAATGAGCAAGGAAATGGGCTTCAACCAATTTTAATAAAGCATCCAAATGTGATTTTAATGATGACTCCTCATCTAATTATCTAGCATGCATAATATAAAGAGATGGTACCAAGAATTCAACTAGAATAACTGGTTCTATGTCATACACTAAATTGAATGGTGTATTCTTGTTAAAGAACTTATTGTAGAATGGATTTAAAATATGATAAATTCAAACATTAGTCATGAAAACTCATAAAATAATGCATAAGAATTTTTTGTCCCCAAAAAAATAGCTATCATTTTTGGGACAACATTTGAAATAATTTAGTCTTACAGACCAAAATTGTATCTTCCATTTTCAAAAACTTGTCTTAGATATTCAGATTTCTCATTTTCAAAACTTCTCAAAAAATATACAGACTTTGCAAGTCAAGTTCAATGGATTTTACATGTTGATTTCTATGAACTTTGTATCTTCAGATTCTATAGGCAGGTTCATTTATACAGATTCAAAGATTTTTGCAGGCAGTTTCAGTCAAAGCAATCAATTTTCAAACACTTAGTCATTTTTTGGATTATTTCAATGCCTTGTTTCGAACACAAATCTCCATCAGTAAACACTAGTAGCAAGTTCAACGTCTTTGGCAAGAGTTAAGTGCTTCATCAAGGTTCAAAGTTCAATCACTTCAATTGGTTCATTAGCTTCCAAACACTTGACCAAATCAAGCTGGCTTGAACCATTGAACCATTGAACCACTTTGGTTCAAAGGTTCAATGGCAAGTTTAACCAAAGGAATAGTTCAATGGCTCGGTTCAACCAAGCAGTTCAATGCTTTATTTCACTCAGATAGTTCATTCCCTTTGTTTCAGCATATTTTGGTTTGATCATTTAGTTTGTCAGTCGGTTCAAAGCCTTGTTTGAACCATTAAACCAAAACTTGGTTCAACGAATAGGTTCAACGAAAAGGTTCAACGAAAAGGTTCAACAAATTGGTTCAATCTTTTGGTTCAACGTCAAAATTCTTGTTGGTTCAAAGGCAAGTACATAATGTTTGGTTTAATGCTTAGTTTATCAGCTTGTTTCATTCATTGAACCATCGGCTTGAACCATTTTTGGTTCAACCGATTGGTTCAATGTCAAAGTTCAAAGGCAAGTTCAAAGGTAGTTCAATTCCAAAGGAGACTTCTTAAAGGACAAGTGCCCTTGTGGAGGACACTTAATCGGCCAAAACACCCTTTCGAAAGGTCATTTCTCAAGGAAGCCCAAAGGTAATTCTTTTGAATTTGTTTAAGGCATTTAAAATTGGCTTAGTAGAATTCTTTCAGATTTTTGTTCGAAGGAATTCCTTTAGACAAAAAGTCCAAAAGAATTCCAAGTGACCGCAGACCCTAAAGGAATATTCTAAGTATCAAATGCAAGCTTAAAAAATCTGAAGACTTGTTCAAATAATTCTGCAGACTTTTTGTCCATGGGAATTTTCCCCAAACTTTTTATCCACAGGAATTTTCCCCGAGCAAATTGTCCATGACAATTTTTTGCAGGACAAATGTCTGCGATAATTACCCATGGGGGAGACTCAAATATAAAGCCCAGGGATTTGTTCACAAGGATTGACAAAGAAAAGGGCCTGTCGAAGGACCCCAAAGGGCAGGTGCCCTTACGGGGGACTCTTGGTGGCCAAAATAAAAGACTATTCAACGCAGGTCATTTCTCAAATTCCAAAAGGGTAAATCCAAGCTAAAAGGGCAAAGCCAAAAGCTAGAAGAGGACCAAGAGGTGATGTGCCTAAAAACATCAAATTCAACATAGCTGACTAACCATTGGAAGCATAGTGATGGGTGTGTGAACGTCAAATTTAGGACAGTGAACTAGCCATTGAGATCACATTGACGGGCATGTAAACATCAATTTTAAAGATAGTGAAATAGCTATTGATCCTTTGATTTATAGACATGAATCTATTTCCAGAATTCAAGACAAAAACTAGCTGAAAGTGAGAAAAGATAGAACAATGGATGAATCCAGGACTCGATTCAATTAATCTGGAAAGGAGGAATGATGAAGATGAGATCAAACCACCAGCTAAACATTGGAAGTTGCAATATTTCAATTGCATGACTTGTTTATCTACATTGAAAAGATCAAATGGGTAAAAGGCCCCAAAGTTCTAGCTTGTCTTCCTAACATTTCCCAATGCATCATGATGCATTATGGTTCCTGAGTCCTTCAAGTGGCTATATAAGGGACTTTCTTTCATTATAAATTTATCATTTTTTGACAATCTGAATGAAACTCTGCCCAAATTAAGAGGCATCATTGAGACTTTGTGCTCAGTTGTTGATCATATTCTATTAATGGAATAAGAAAACAAGGGACTTTTTAAGACTTTGTGCTGTGAATTCTTTTGTTGTTGAGGAAACTATTCTTATGTTTATTTCCTTGATTTATCTTCTGTTTCATTAATTTAATAAGCAAGATTAGTAAAAATTAGTCAAAAAGGTGTCCTGGAGAGTCAACTGTGGAGAGACATTGTGCCCCCATAGCTGCCTTTAGTGTGTTTGCTTTTCATTGTTGTGTAAAGGACTCTGAGAAGACTTTGAGCTTTCATTGCCCTTCGTATATTACTCTTGAGCATTTTAGGTAGAGACTTTGTGCTTTGTCTCAATTTGTTGGTTAACATACTCTCAGTTACATTCTACTTTTATTTCCAAGAGTATTCTTGCATCTGGCTGAATAGTTTTCTTGAAAGAAGAGGAGAGTTGTCTATCATTCCCTTGAGTTTTTCCTTTATTTTGTATATATCATCTCTAAATAAAGAGAGATGAATGTCTGGTCCTACCTTTGAGTATTATTTTCTATTTATACATATACATAGCATATCCACAGGGAACCTCCCCTTGATGAGAGGAGAGAGTAGTATCCTTCTGATGTGATAAACTTACACATTAGGATGACTAATCTTCTTGCTTTGGCTGATAAGACCTATTTTGTTTACCAGTACACTAATAGACAAAATATTCAACCAACAAAATTGACAATCTAAGCCAAACTATTCATGCAGGGGTTGCTAATAATAAAAAGATACAAATGAAATAAAATAATCAACCATTACCTTCTTGAATGACTCCATTACTCAAAAATGGCTCCAAGCATGTTCTCCCCTTGATCTATATATCTAGTCTTTGTCAACAATGGTTTCTTTGCTTCTCCATTACATCAATAACTCTATGCATAACTTAGGCTTAATATAAGAAATATTTAATCTAGCCTATGAAATTAAGCTTACCCAAATGCAAATAACATAATAATCAAAATACAAATGACTTGTGGAGAGATTTTAGCATTATAAGTTTACATAATTAAGCTTAATAAATGGTGTGAGAGGCTTCCTATTTATAGAATTTTTCAATTGATCGGAATGAACTATGACCATCCATGTTGATATCAAGATGTGTGTCCAAGAATCCATTCAATTTTGGAGGCTAAAATCAATAAATGACCTCAAAATGATTTGGGGGGAAGAGGCATTGATTAGGAATGGGTGCCCATAATTTAAATATTTTATGCATTTATGGCTTATGAATGTCACCCCATAGATCATGTCATTATGATGATATGGTTAATAGGAATTAATTTCCAAAAATAAATATTCAATAAATTCCATGGAAAATCCACTTAATCTCTTAATTTTAAATGTTGTGTCTTCATAAGTTATTCATATTTATGATGACTAATTTATTTTGCAATAGCAAGAAATTTGTGCTCTAAGTTCAAGTCTTAACATCAACACAACTCTGATGAACAAGTCTTAAGAACACTATGCATAAACTAGGCTCAATAGGTTTAACACCTATCTTTATGCATAGACATACATCTCTTCACATAAATCATGAGTTTAATCAATCTTTGGTCAGTTTTCATCATCCCTCATTCTATTATCTCCCATTTTTGGATGAACTACATTGGCTTGAGGTTCATTTGGACTATGTAGGTAACTCTTGGATACATGACATATCCTGGGCCATCTCAGCCATATTTATTCTTCTTTTCATCTCTTTCATTACTTGTGCATCCTCTTATGCATGGTTTTTTTTGTTTCTCTAACATCCATTGTACCATTAAATCTATGTTTTCACCTACTCATTTTAACCTATGTTTTGGGTTATGTCCTTGAGTTCATTGCTTACCAATTTTCCCATGTTGGGGCACAACATTTGAATTGATTAACAAATCAACATCATATATATAGGGAAAAGCCATTATTTATTCTTTATCAATTATTAAAATTTGCTCTATGGGGCCACAAATGTCTTATCATGATCATAACTACCCTATTGGGGCACCTCTTATTATCATATTTTTTGAGACTAAGTTATCCTTTTCCTCTAATTCTAATCTTTCCACACTACTACCCACAATGGCACTATTTTAGTGTGCAACTTGTCTTGAGATTGATCAATGTCATAAGCACATAGCTTTCACTCTCAAATTGGGTACATTCAAAGTTTGTCACTTATATGTTTTGATTTAATCCTTCCCATTCCCCCCATCTTTAGGGCCCATTATATTTTAATTATATTTTGATCATTGATGATAACCAAGGGTATAATCATTAACTCATCTAGATATGATCTATTTCATATATTAATCTCTCACTTTCCCTCTCTTTTCAAAATTCCATCATTCTCTTTCATCCTAGTATGTCCTCTTAAGGGGGCATCATGGGTCATTTATAATTTATTCCTAATAACTCTTTTCTTTTAAAAGATGTTCCTTCACTTGAATGTCTAGTTATGCCTTCTCAAATTAGGGCAAAATGTAGATATCTAATTCCTAACACCATTTGTATTGAAATTATCAATCTTACTCGAATTGCACTTAAATACCCAATTTAGGCCAAAATCTATATAACGTGCTAAATGGTTCAAACTTGTCATTTACAAGTGTTGATTTAGGCCAATGTATCCCTAAATGGAGCAATGCATTTTATTTGATTCTTAATTTTGATCAATTTATTTTGAATCAAAATGATGATTTTGCATTTTTGTGCTCTAGATCACTCTTTTCTTCTAATTCATTAGTATACATCACACACCTTTGTTATTTTGTGTTGGCAACATCCTAAATGGAAATATGGTTCCAACACATCTAACATCACCTTCCAAATCATCCTGAGTCAAATTACAACCTAGTAATATGACTTTTTGATCATTTTGATTAATTAAGGACCAATTTCCAAAGAATTGCATAAATATTTATTAAACTTATTTAAGGCTAATTAATTCAAATCAAGAGATTAACTGAATTTTCCATGGAGGTTATTGAATATTTCTTTGTAGAAATTGATTCCTATTAACTACATCATCATAATGACATGATCTATGGGGTGGCATCCACAAGCCATAACTGCTTAAAATATCTAAATTATGGGCACCCATGCCTAATCAATGCCCCTTCCCCCCAAATCATTATGAGGGCATTTATTGATTTTAGCCTAAAAAATTTAAAGTATTCTTGGCCAAACATCTTGATCTTAAGATGGATGGTCACAATTCATTTTGATCAACTGAAAAAATCTATAAATAGGAGGCCTCTCACACCATTTCTTAAGATTAATTGTGTAAACTTATAATTCTAAAATCTCTCCACAAGTCATTTTTGTTTTGATTATTATGTTATTTGCATTTAGGTAAGCTTCATTTGATCGGCTAGATTAGATACTTCTGCTATTAATCCTAGGTTATGCATAGAGTTCTTGAGGTAATGGAGGAGTAAAGAAGCCATTATTGACAAAGACTAGAGTTCTAGATCAAGGGGAGAACACACTTGGATGCACAAAGTGATGAAAGAGATGAAAATAAAAATAAATATGGATAATCTAATCTAGGATATGTCATATATCCAAGCACTACCTAAATAGTCCAAATGGACCTTAAGCCAATGTATTTCACCTAGAAACAAGAGATAATGGAATGAGGGATGATGAAAATTGACCAAAGATTGATTAGAATCATGATGTATGTGAAGAGATTCATGTCTAACCATAGAGTTAGGTACTAAACCTATTGAGCCTAGTTTATATATAGTGTTCTTGAGACTGTTCTTTAGAGTTGTGTTAATGTTAAGACTTGAAATTAAAGCAAAACATGCTTGTTATTATAAAATAAATTAGGCATCATAAGTATGAATAACTTATGAAGACATGACATTTCAAGTGCATGAAGCTAGTATAAATATGAATACCTATAACTAAGGACAATGGTAGACAATGACCAAAACTAGAGTTATAGCTATTTACATTTAAATAAAAAATAAAATACAAGGAAAAAGATAAACATAAATGAACCAAACTTAAAATCAAGATATGAATAATCAAGATTCGAGTAGGAACACAAAATGTTTAAAAATAAAAAAGCAAGAAAATAAAGAAGCAAGACCAAACAACACCAACAACAATCAAATGATCACAAAAGAGATAAGCAAAAACATATATAGGGAAACATAGACCAAGGTGAGACAAGAAGTAATAAAAATAGAAAAAGAGAAGAAATAAATGTAAAGTTGTGAAAGCATAACAAAGCACCAATAAAACTCAAATAAAAACACACAAACAAAAACCAAGTTAGTGTGATTTAAAAATAATTGTTCATGCATGTGTAGTAGAGGTGTTACTTTCCACTAAAATCTAATAAAGAATGAGGACACAAGATTTGTTGCCTAATTAAATAGGAACAATGGTATAAGAAATGGGGGGAAGAGAAGAAAATGAAGGGGTTGGTCGAGCTGATTATAGATGTATAAGACAAGTGGGTGTTGTCTACATAGTTCCATGGATATATGTTCCAACATGAACTTTAGGCCAAATTTAGTTATCCTAAGAAGTGGGATATAATACATGATGATGACCAAGAACATATGATTAATGTTGTAGAAGAAAATGTAAGACTTGACAAATCTGATTGGTCTTACAAAATGATAAGAGCATGAGGATGAGATGACTTACAAAATGACAAGCCAACGTGACTTAATTTGATTGTAAAACAACAAGAGTGTGACATGGAGGGAAAAGGAATAATGATATTCCAAAATGGAAAGTATGTGGGATAACATGACTAACATAGTGAAAAGTCAGTAGGAGAAATTGCTTGTAAAATGGTAAGAGTGTGAGGATAAAAATGTACCAAAATCATAATACAATGTTTTTGTTATTTTATGGATCATTTTCTAATGTTTTTGGGATAAAATATGTATAAGGGGGAAACAAATAATCCCAAATATGCTCATCCAAGAGTAGAAGTTCTAATAAATAGCTAAGTCAATTGTAACAATAATCATGGATATAAACAATGGACCAAAAAACTAAAAGTTCTAATAATAGCTAAAGTTGGTTGTAATGGCACATGCACATAAATCAGTGAGAGTGAGTAAAAAGGTGTGATCGAGCTAACCTCAATAATAATTGAGCACTACCTACATAGTCCCAAAGGACCTCAAGTTAATCTAGTTTAAAGAGAAAGGTAAATAGAACACGATGGTATAATATTCCTAAAAACGGTATATAGGGTTTCTCCCAAGAGATGAGGCATGGCAATGGAAAATAGGAATAGGAAAAGTGAAAAATGTTTTTACTTCTATTGTTGACAGGGATATACACATCTTAGTCAATATGTGAGACAATAAAAATAATTAGTTATAAAGTTACTATCCAACACCCTTTTAGAAAAGATGTTCTATCAAGAACTTGCTGCCAATCTAGATCTTAATAATGTGTTCATGATCTTTATTGGTCATTAATTAAGTTCCTTTCAAACATTGAGACAAGATATCATTGTAGCTTATACAATGGAAAGTGTTGGCAGTGATGATAAATAATGTTAGTCACAGGATAAATGATATAAGTGGGTAATGAATAGGTGGATGATAATGGAGTGTATAATAAATGGAAACAAATGAAGATTAAGACATTCAATTATATATAATGTTGTTGATTCTAGATTTGACATAATTTTGGTTGTGGTAGGGCAGAAGACCTCTTAATATGCTCTCAATAAGACCACTAATTTTTTTTTGTTTGATCTTGAGAGTAGTGACCATCTAATTATGTTGTAGATTGGAAGCTATATTAATTTGATCATGAATAACATATTCAATAAGTATTGAATAACTTTTGTGCTTAGTTGTTGGCACCTCAATGAGGTTTTCACCAATGAATTTGTCATGATTATCCCTTAGTGCCTACAAGAAGGTTTCATGAAGAGATATTAACATTTGACTTTGATTATCTTCTAGTGCCTTCAAAAAGGTTTTACTAAAATATGTTAAGTTTGATCTTTGCTCATCCCCTATCACTATCAAAAAGGTTGCACTAGGAGATTGTTCTCCATCTGCATAAATTTAGTCCTATTCCCCCTGATATTCTGCAAATGGTATGTCATCAAGGATACAATTCAGTAAAGTGTGATTCTATTGATCCGAATCAACATGTATGGGAGGTGGAATGTTAATATAATGATTATTTTGGGTGGGAATAATGGAATGATGAATGGTATCACAATCCTCATAAAATATACTAGGAGAACCCATGTTGATATTGAAGTAATCATCCTCAAAAACCATAGAAGGATCATGAATATATTTAAATTGATCTACAAGGCAATTGTAACCAATGTTATAACAACCACTACTATATTTTATTTTTGAATCTGATTCTGATATAAGGGACTCTAAATCCAATGTTACAACTGATGTTGATTCTGATTCTAATGCTAAATCTGTTGTCAATTCAAAAATAAAACTTGAATTTAATGTCAATTCTTCATTTGATATGGTCATTTCTTTAATGTTATGTTGAATGCTAAATTTTAGACAAGTAATGGCCTATGATGGCATAATGGGCTCAATAAAAGTAAATTAATCTAGGAAGGGTTTGACATAGATTGGTTCATCTAAGTGAAACCCCTCAAAGAGAGGGTACCACTCGAGGGATAACTTGACAAAATTGTGTCTATCAGAAAGAGACTCCTTAATGACTGAGAAAAGATCAAGAGAGAACTCTATAGAGATTGTCTTGTCAAAGAGATGAGGCTCTTTAAAAATAGGTAACATATGAATAGTTGATTAATCATAGGTTGACTTATCACAAATGGGTGTTTCAATAATAACATAATGGTTTTGGTTCACAATTGGTTGCAAAAAATCAATTTTGAACACATTTCGATCCTCATAAGATGGCTCTTGAAGAGGTAATGGTTCATGTTTTGGCTCAAAGATCAACATGGAATTTATAAAGTGGGGAAAATTTGGTTTATCAGGAACAATATTTTGTGGTTCAATAATAGGATCTCCAAAAATTAAACTATTGAAGAAGGTGTCAACATAATTTGGTTCATCAAATCAAGGTTCTTTAATAATAGGCTTAATAAATATAGGCAACGAGCCTAAAATGGTAATGATAGGACTCTACTTAGTTTGTTTGTTCATGCAAAATAAAGGAGGAGGTCCTAAAATGATAACCTTTACACATTACAGAGCTAGATTATTCACACAAATTAGAGGAGAATATCCTAAATTGGTAACCTTCACATGTTGGAAGCTGAAGGAGGATAACCTATAATGGTAACATTTGATTATGGTATAAAAATTGATGGAGGATATATTAAAATGGTAACCTTAAAACATGGCATGTAAATCAAAGGGGAAGGATGAGGATGATGCACAAAAATTAGCATGGATTGGAATGGTTTTCATCAAATAAGCTCAAAGAGAGAGACATCTTCAAATAAGACAGAATACTCATGTCCATCATAACAATGCTCTAACTCAAAACTAAGGCCACAAGAGACCCCATTATGAGTTTACCTTAGTGTCATGTTAAGAAAGGGTTTCTCAATACATTTGACTAGATTTGGATATTTTTTTGCAAACATTATAAATAAGTTATGGATTTTGATCTTTCTTCTAAAAAAATTACTAAGGCACCAAAGAGATTATAAAAGGAGGGTGGCTTGGAACTACACATAATTATAATTATGTGTTCACAAAATTACTCAACCTTTGGAAAATTTGAAATCATATAAATTGGAAGAGAGTATGATAACTCAAAAAGTCTAGAGTGTCACTAGTACACTAAAACATAGACTTTTGAGATACGTCAATACCATAAAAGCTAGTTCAACTTTGATGAGTTGCTACTAGAAAACTAGAATAAATCCATTCATATTAGGAAGAAGACAATGTGAACCAAGAAACTCATGATGTGGAAACATGAAATAATTCCTAAGTATAATAATATAATGAAATGGGTGGCACAACATCAGCACATGGTAATAGGAATGGTAGTAAAAAATATGTTCTAGGACTCAAAGCATGAGTGATATGAAAGATGACTTGAGTCCACCAAAGATGACAATGTGATGATGATTCTATAAAATTACCTTCAATCAAAATTGGAA
This sequence comes from Torreya grandis, assembly GCA_037957365.1. Classification (NCBI taxonomy): domain Eukaryota; kingdom Viridiplantae; phylum Streptophyta; class Pinopsida; order Cupressales; family Taxaceae; genus Torreya; species Torreya grandis. Next base: position 152,355 of record JARHVA010003587.1, read on the forward strand.
ATTGAACCCAAGTTCCCTCAAGTTAAGTGAAAATGGAAAACCTAATTTAATACATCAACATTATGAACTTAGAAAAGTGCAATTTCAAATTTAAACTATCAATGAATGACTTTAATAAAATTTGGGCAATGATCTAGACTTAAATGGGCATCATAACTATGCCAATTAGAAGATATGACACAATGTTTAATATGACAAAATTGAACAAGGAAAAGATTGATTTTCACTTAGATAGTGTAATGCCTCCTTGTTTAAGAAATTGTGGACAGTGTGTTTTGGTTATGATGTTTTGTTAACAAGAAAGTTTTGAATCAAATCAACACAAATTAATCTAATACCAAATTTAGACAAATACAACTAAGTAATCATCTTAATCCCTAAATCAACAAGGTGTGGCAAAGTGGGGTTGACTAAAAACTAATAAGTTTTATGCATTTTTAGATGGATCCCATGTGTACCAAATTTCACATTAGCACACAAGAGAATCAAAATTTAAATTGGGTTCATGTCATATGGCTTGTTGTAAAATGGTCTTACCCTTTTTACAACCACTACATATGTTGCTCACTCAGTGTAGTGTGATGTCCAACATGCTCAAACATCTTAGGCTTAGCCTCTACTAATGAAGATGGTTTAACCACTTTTACCATCATCCAAATGGTAGTATCTTAATTTATATAAACCGCCCCTGTCCCCCCTGCCCTCCCCCTCTAATAAATGGGTTAAAGATGATGCCAAGAGATGAAATCTTGGTCAAATATTCCCTATAGAACTTATGGGAGGTGATGAAATCCCCCTCACAAGCTAAGATGTAATGAAATAAAAAATTAATTAAGAGATTTAAGGTTGTTTATAGATCACCCAATCCATGTGGGTATTAGGGAGAGCCTTAACAACATCTCTTTTATGCCTTTGTACTAAGATGATTTTTAATGAAGATGACACTTTTGATACCATCAGTTCCCTATAGGGGGTAGGGGGAGAGCATACATGCACAACTTATTTTTTACATAAATAAATCTAATTAAGCAAAAATTAAATAAGTTTTGTAAAACAAAAACTTGGAAGTGAATTCAATTTTAAAGCACTAAAATAAAATATCAGTGGTGTTCTTTGGCCCTTTGGCCTTAAGTTGCAAAGCTTTGAAAGAAAAACTATAAAATGATTCAAGTAAACACCATAAATTTTCTTGTAAGCACCAAATAGAAATTCCTAATTCATTTTAAGAATACAAAATAGGTTTAAAAATACTTAATTAAGCATGATTTGATCACTTTCCACGTAGTTCCTACAAGAAAATTGTCAGAATGTTGTTTAGCTTTGAAGCTCTTTTATTTTTGAGACAAGTAACTTTAGAAAACAAAATCTCAGGTTTGCATTTCATCTTTAAACCCGAAGCCAAAACCTTTATGATCATAAATAATTTTTATCTCAATAAAACAAAAAATATATATTAAACATATGAAAACATGCAAAGAACAAGTTAGAAGGCTAAAAATAATAAAACCGAACACACAAAACATAAAAACCTTCAGTCAATATTTTAATCCTAACTTATACAATATATTAGTTTGTCACAAAAAAATTATAGGTTGTTTATAGGTCCAATTTTCACCTCTATACAAAAATACAAGTAAAAACATTAAATAAAAAAAATGTTATTAGCTCTATACTATCTATTTTTACCCAAAAAATAGAAAATAAAAAGTGACAGTCACTAAAAGAGTCATAACTTATAAACTAAAAATAATATTTTAATAAAAATTTGAGAGAATTAGGATGAAACCAATAATAACAACCTGTCAAAAATTTATAAAAAAAATTAAAAATAAAATCTATTTTAATAGCCATTTTTTTCAAATATGTGTGGTGCACAATCGTGTCCCATCATGCGTGCCAAAATGTAGCATGGATTTAAAAGAGGATAAATTCTAACATTAGTCATGAAAATTCATAAAATAATGCATAAAAATTGATAATCTAAGCCAAATTATTTATGTCAGGGTTGATAATGATAACAAGATACAAATGAAGGAAAACAATCAACCATTACCTTCCCAAATGACTCCATTACTCAAAAGTGACTCCAAGCGTGTTCTCCCCTTGATCTAGAGCTCTAGTCTTTATCAACAATGGATTATTTTCTCCTCTATTAACTCAAGAACTCTATACATAGCCTAGGCTTAATATAAAAAATCTCTAATCTATCCTATCAAATGAAGCTTACCCAAATGCAAATAACACAATAATCAAAACACAAATGACTTGTGAAGAGATTTTAGCATTATAAGTTTACATAATTAAGCTTAAGAAATGGTGTGGGAAGCCTCTTATTTATAGATTTTTGCAATCAATCATAATGAATTATGACCATCCATCTTGAGATCAAGATATGTGGCCAAGAATCCATTCAATTTTGGAGGCTAAATTCAATAAATGCCCTCATAATGATTTGGGGGGAAGGGACATTGATTAGGCATGGGTGCCCATATTTTAGATATTTTATACATTTATGGATTATGGATGTCACCCCATAGATCATGTCATTATGATGATGCAATTAATATGAATCAATTTCCAAAAATAAATATTCAATAACCTCCATGAAAAATCCACTTAAGGTCTTGATTTGAATTAATTAGCCTTAAATAAGTTTAATCAATAATTGTGTAATTCTTTGGAAATTGGCCCTCAATTAATCAAAATGGTTAGAAAGTCATATTATTGGGTCATAATTTGACTCAATAAGAATTGGAAGGTGATTTTAGATGTGTTGGAACCATATTCCTATTTAGGATGTTGCCAACACAAAATAACAAATGTATATGACATATACTAATGAATTAGAAGAAAAGAGTGATCCAGAGCACAAAAAGGCAAAATCATCACTTTCACTCGAAATGAATTGATAAAAATTAGGAATCATATAAAATGCATTACCCCATTTAGGGATACATTGGCTTAAATTGGCACTTGTATATTACAAGTTCAAATCATTTAGCATGTTTTATAGATCTTAGCCTAAATTGGGTATTTTAGTGCAATTCAAGTAAGATTGATAATTTCAACACAAATGGTGTTAGGAATTAGATGTCTACACTTATAAGATATTCAATAAGCCCAAAGTACTATAGATACTCTAAAATCCCAGTAAGTGTAGCCAATATTATAAATATTTATAAGTGTTGTGCCTAAATTTTTATTAAATGCTTCGATAGTGTCATTGGTCTAAAGATGATACAATGTTATTTTATGATGGACAATCATGAACTCAGTAAGTAGGATGCAAATAGTTTCATTGAGGAAATGTGTACTATGATCACTAATAAAATCTAATAGGTAACCAAAATGGGTTATGGTATGTTCCCATATGAAGCACATGGCAATAATGATAGTATAATCCCTTATTAGCATGGCCTCAATCTAGCATATGAGATAATCAATTAATATAATGATATAACATGAACCTGTACATTGTCTAGCTAGATTAATGGGGCCAATAAAATCAATGGCCCATTTTTCAAATGGTTCTTAAGATAGAATAGGATGTAATTGAATGGCATCTTGATGATTAGGTTTTTTGATGCACTGACAAATATCACATTACTTAACATGTAATTTGGCATCTTGAAAAAGGGTAGACCACCATAGTTTGACTAGTAGTACCTTGTATCCATTATCCTCACTAGCATAGTATCTACTAGCAATGCCTTTATAAACTTCTCAAATTACTTTAGAGCACTCATGTCTCAAGAAGTAACATCAAATAATTTCATCTCGGCTAAGCTTGTAGAGGTGCCTTTTAATGAGCTAAAATGGTGTAGCAGAGAAGGCAAGTTGCTTTTTAGCCTATAGATTCAAACAATCTAGCATTGAACTAGTAGTCAAGAAAGCTATAATATCTTCTAACTCATTAGGAACATGAGAAACACAAAACACTTTTACATCAGGTAGGTCATCCTCAATGATGCACAGTGGTTCTTCAAAATCAATTCATGAAAGATGGTCAAGACCAAAATTATTTTTTCTTGGTTTGACCATAATAGATAATTGAAATTATTAAAACAATACTATCTAGTGGTATATTCGGCCATGCAATATAGGTTTATTTACTAGATATTTCAAAGCTTCATGGTCTATATATAAGATAAAAGGAGTTACCAATAGGTACTATTGAAATTTATTTAAAGCATAGACCATTAAAAAAGCTTCATGCTCTATGGTGGTGTAATTCCTCTCAGCTGGAGTAAGTTTTCTACTAGCAAAATAAATAGGGTGATCAAGGTGGCCTTCACCTAATTGTATAAGGACTACACCAATGGCCATTCTAAAGTCATCAACAAGGACATGGAATGGTTTTTTCCAAATAGGGAACTAGAGAATCAGAGCAGTGACCAATCTGTCCTTTAAGACCTCAGAGGCTTCTTGGTAAGAGTGGGTCCAAATAAAGTGTTTGTTATGTTTCAAAATTTCATCCAAAGATTTGGAAATCCTTGCATATCCTCAAGTTAATTTATAATAATACCTAGTATGTCTTAGAAATGCACAAACTATGCACTGATTCATTAGCACTGGTAGACAAAAAATGATAGCTACCTTTGTAGGGTCTACGAATAGTCCATCCTTGTAGATAATACGACCAAGAAGAACATTGAATGGTGTAAAAAAAGACACTTCTTTATATTTAGTGATATTTTAAGTACTTGGCAATGCTCAAGCATTAGCCATAAATTAGAACAATGGTTCTTTAATAATCCATAGACTATCCATTCATCCAAGTAAACTTCAATAAATTTACGGATGAGGTCTTTAAAGGCCTCGATGGATATACGATAAAATATAGTAGGTACATTTTTCAACCCAAAAGGCATGATAGTATATGTGAATAATCCCCATTTGGTATCAAATATTATTTTTAGTTGATCTTCCTCAGTGATTAGACTTGATGATACTTGGATAATCCATCTATTAAAGTATAAATTTCACATTCAGTGATGCCTTCAAGGATTTATTCTATGAATGGCATTGGGAAGGGATCAATAATGCAAGATGCATTAAATATGTGATAATCAATGAAAATCCTAATGTGCCCATATTTTTATACACTTATGACCATGGGACTAACCCACTCAAACTCATCAATTAGGGTTGTCACTCTAGTGCACAACATGTTGTCAATCTCTTCCTTCATACATGCTCATAAATTTAGATTCATCCTATATGGCCATTTATTGATTAGTCAAATGTCATCAACCAGTTTGATATGTATTTTTCCTAGTGATGGATGAACACATTTCATCTTACTATAAATTTTTGGAAATACATCTTGGTTTGATTTTTAAAAATTGAATAGTTTTGAAACATCTGTATCAGTCCAATAGTTACCCACAATAGCTATTTTTGGTTATTTCATTATGCCAATGTTACGCTAGACATTTTGAAGAGGTCCTGAGTATGAGTAGTTGGTATCATGACTAGTATCATGAATAGTTTAGGAACCATAGTCTATAGGGATATTCAAATGATTTTTCAATGGGTTAGGTTGTTTGGACCTTTCACCTTCATCCACCTAAAACATTAGTTTTTGCTTCCCTAGGCATATCTCTTTATGGCATTCCTGATCAAGGAAAAGATTAAACATAGGAATGGTTTGTTCAGATGGATCATTAAAGATAACTAAACCTTATTTTGGGACATCATGTATATATTGTAAGTGATCTTTAATGGGACCAAGTTTATTAACAACTGCTTCATGCATAGCTTAGAGTGTGAGGCACAAATCTATTCTTGGAGATGAGTAAGATAATGCGAATTTCATGTTCTCTTTCAACATATGTCCAAAATGGTTACCCATATGTCATTATTCATGAACATACCATTTTTTATCCCAAGTTTATAAGGTGTCATAAAAATCATGTACCCATAGGTACTCTAGAAATAAAGACTCTTTAGCCCTCCAAATGTATTCTCAAGCTTCCATGTGTGGTTCAGGTGTTCATACTTTGCTATAGCTAATTATACCCCAGACTCAGTTGTCATGATGAAACCATTGATGCAAATTAGATTGCACTTGATTCAAATGGAAAAGTCACTCATTATGGGTTTACCACCACCTTGGTGTTGTGCCATAAAAAATGTGAACCAATGAATGCATTTGATCATTATTAGAGTTATAGAAGTCTTCAAGTTGTTGGATGAAGGATGGACTTTTATTTGCCTGTGAAATAAAGGAGCTTCATCAAGTATTTATAATGGTGTATCCATAACTAGTTATCTCATGATTTTTCTAGTAAAAAGAAGAACAAATTTGTAGAATTTTTGATACTGGTGTGGAACATTCTCACAACTACCAATGGCATAACACACTCTTCTAGTGAGGTCATAGTCACCATGGGCCTAACAATTGTAAGCATTACTTATGGTATCAGAAAGGGACTGAGTGTCTGTCTATCAAAGGATGCCATCAAGAGTGGGATCATGATTCTCACCATCTTTGGTTATGATGTCAAAGATGTGGTTAATATCTTATTTTACATTAAAAGGTTATACATATGGGGGCCCATGTGATTGATCTAATAGAATAACAATGTGTTGATTAGTATTTTCAAAACTAATATAGTGTTTTTTGAAGATTAAATTTGTATTATTTTCATAGCACCAAGGTCACCCTAATATAACTTTAAAATCATCTACTTAAGCCAATTGAAGAACTTCAAAATCAGCTTTTAAAGGTAATCCAAGGATATCAACCATTACATTCTTAACAATGCCAATCAGTATAACATGAGTTTTATTAGCCATAAACAACACATGTGGTGATGGTTGTAATCCTAGGCTAGCCATTTTGTGCCATGCATCCTTTGTGAGGATGTTAACCTTAGCCCCAATGTCAACCAATATATCTCTAATCACCTAAGAATCAATGGCAACATTCACTAATATTTCCTTATCCTCTGGAGGACTAATAAGAACTAGAATATTTTGTCAGTGAGCATGATTCAATTGATGATATTCTATTGGACAAATAATTTTTAGTAATATTTGGGGGTTTTACTTGATTTTTAATCCAATTACTTAGTTTTGGGATAATTTCTTCATCTAACATCTACTTGAAAAGCTCTTGGAAATCATCTTGTGGCACATTTTAAGGTTCTATGGCTTTTTGTAGATCAGCATGTTGTTCTGCTTCTTGATCCTTAAGAAACTAATTTTCTCCTTGTAGTTCTCATACCAACATCATAGTATCTTGAATCACATCCTTTTATTACTAGGCATAAAGATAGTTCCTTTCATGAGGCTCTTTGTGTTGTATCTTCTCAATAAGAGGAATAGATGTAGACTAAGATTATCCACTACTACATGTAGTGATATTAACCTATTGAGATATTGGTGTGTTAGAGTGAGACCACCAATGAGTTTTATTAATGTGAATCATACCAGTACCTTTTTCATTTCTTTCCTTATTGATGGTTGTGTATAGGTCAAGACATTCTTCCAATCGATGTTCATTTTTACAAAAATCACATGTCAGATAGACTGGATAATCTCACTGATAGTTATTGACGATCCAAATTTATAACACATTCTTGGTGAGAAATGACCAACTCCTTGTCTTCATCCTTAGCCTCATCTATGACATCCACTATTATATTTATTATTGTAAATAGAGGTTTGGTGTGTACCACACATACATGCCTCATGTATATCACTAATTAGCTAGAAATCATTTGTTATATGGGTGTAGGCATAATACATCTTATAGTATTCAGATAATTTAATATGTGTAACCCACTGTAAGAGAGGATAGGAGCGTATATCATACTCTTTATGGAAAATTTCACATGACTACTTTAATATAGTGTGGCTATTTTTGCATGGGTAGTTACTTTTATCATGACCTTTAAAATCATAATCAGTATACCAAAGACCATTAGGAGTGTCATATACATTATTTGAAATTATCTTCTCTAATTGTGATGCCATTGAAGCTATTTAATCCTCTATAAAAGGATTTATTCTAGTTTCAATGCTACCAATAGCTTTAGCATGAAGGGCAGCTTTTAGAGCTTCATGTATGCTAGTAAAGGTCCTTTGAGATAACATTCATCTAAATGGAAGTATCAAACCTCCCACAAAACATTGGGCATGTTGAGTAGCATTAATTTCAAATGAGATATTTTGAAAAAGTGTTTTGAACCATGCATCATACTCCCGTACACTCTCAGTGAACTCTTGTTTTATATATTTCAATGCAATAATACTTTATTGCTCAAATTCAAGAATATTAAAGTCTTGAATAAATGTTGTCTTGAGCTGATCATAATAAATTACCACTTGTTGAGGGTCAAAATTCCTATACCACTTATGCACTCTTTCCAAAATTGTGGTTGTGAATTATGTGGCCTTTCATTCAGAAGAAGATATGCCTCGCACCCTCTAAATTATCTCATAATTATGGACATGTTCTATAACATTTTCCATGCCTTGATATTTAGGTAGATCAAGTGTCATTTAATAATATACAATTAGGAGTTAAGGTGCTTGGGTTGATGGATATTGATAACCCCCAAATCTTATTCCTTGAGGGGGAAGTCCACCACTTCCTCCTGTGTCACCTCTTAGTCTACCTCTAGTGCCTTTAGTAGCAACACCCATGACATGAGGTGTAGTAGTTAATTGATTAATAATACTTGGAATTGTACTCTACCCATTATAAATGTTAGGCCCACTAGGCATACCAAGTTGGGCCATGATATTCCCTTGAAGAGGAAGAGAAATTATTATTTCAATATGAGTTAAAATTGGCTCAATTATAATTTCGCTTATAAGATCAGTTTCTGATTATACACTATCTATATCCCAATTATTTATAATTAATTCATTTGATTCAAAATCATGAGCACACACTATGGTTAGAGAACTTGAGTGGTTAAAACATGGTTATTCAGTATCTACTATTTAGCTATTTTCTCCTTCATATGATAAAATTGGCATTAGTCATGGTTTGAAACTAATTAAGTCCTCCTTGTGCCTTTTTAATTCCCCATAGATCCTAACAACACTTTTTGAGTTCTCTCATTCCCTTCCTGCATCATTTCCACCTATGATCCTCTATCAAGCTTCATCATATTTATATTTTCACAATACCTGCTGATTGGCTACCATTTCAAACCTAAAAATTACTTACTAACACCTCTATATTCCCCTTCCAACTACACGGCTCATGTAGGGATGGATTTATCCCTCTATTGGCAAATTTTTGAGTCCATAATTAATAAATAACTTCAATACATCTAGTGAAAATTTCTAATATACTGAACACATGGTTCTCTAAGAAATTGGAACTTAGGTTCTTAAGGACAAGAGTAAGTGGTTACAACATATTCAAAGATGTACCTATTCAACACTCCTCTCCACCATATATTAATAGCCCATGTCTAAGGTGTTCCTAATCATGATAAATCCCTTTGATGTTCTATCATCCAAGTTTTTCTCCTCCCAAAATTTCATGATCAACCTTGAGCATAGGCAGAGAGCCAAACATGCAAATGAATGGGGACTTCGACAAAGAAGGTTGCATATCATGAGTTATAGAGATATTATTCCACCCATACATGTGAATAAATTCATGGGTCAATATAAGGAACCATAAAATTATCCTCGACCTCAGTAATCCATTGTTCAATACTTTCAAGGGATAAATGATCAAGCATCTTCCATTACTTTACAACAAGCATTACGGGTCCTAATAATAGAACCAAAATGTTGGATTTATTCTCCTTATCACATTTTTATTTAGGTACAAAAGTGTATCCCCAAAAATCTTACATTTTATCCTATCACATAAGACTAAGGTCTTGCACACTCACCCAAAGTACGTAGTAAAAGACTAGTTCTTATGGGTTATGTTTTTCAGTAACATACTAGTCATATGCTTGTGTTTATTCATATATTTGCTTATAAATTACATAGAAATAGAAATATACGCATATAGACCTTGACTCATTAGTCATGATAACCAAGAACATGAAGATAAATTCCATGAAGTTTAAAGGGTTGTTTATGCAATCTCCAATAATACATGATCTATAAATCTCATAATGAATGATAAGCCATAAGATACTCAATGCAAACCAATTATTAATGATTTAACTATCATTTATCTGAAACACAACACCAAAATTAATTATAATATCTATATATTATAGATTCACTATATGTTATCCATTATCAGTCACCATACATGATTCCACATAGGGGTATTTATACTCATTTTTCCCTGACCAAGTAGTTACATAATAAATGATAAATGGGTGATTGGCCAATGATCTCTTAGTAGACTAAGAGTCATGGCAGTCTTTTTCTTGTTTTTTACTAAGGACGTAGGCCTTTATTCCCCCTATATTCTTGTTTGATTCTATATCCTTGCTTCCAAATGTCATCTTTTTTGCAGGCCAGTGTGAAACTCTAAATGATTAAATTCTAAATCATCCTTGAGAATCACTCCTTAACCATCTCCAACTTCCCTTGTGCTCCCCAAGCCTTTCACTATTGTTTTAAGTCCTATGCTCTCAAATTTTTTGTAGTTATGTTTCATCTTTGACTATGTCATCTCATGTTTGTTATCTTTCGTGCCTTTGTGCTCTCACATCGTGTCAATTTCATGCCAAAAATCCAAAACACTTGGTCAAAATTTGGGGTCCAACAAGTGTATATCATTATCAACATTAGTGTTTATCTTCTTATTTTCACCTATTTTAACAAGACTTACATGGGGAATATACCAAACAATAATGTATGGGTTTAAAAATTATTTTAGTTCCATAAAAACCCTAAGATATTTCTATAAGTTACTTTATTATAAAACTGACTTATAGGGATTCTAGTTTTCTATACTTCTTATTCTCCATCTCTTTCAAACATGGGTGTAATATGGTAGTTTTAGTAAATCCATATTTAGAATAGAAACTTCATATTTGATTTTGTTTGAGATGATCTCTTATTTATTTCCTTATCATTATATAATTTCTCTTTGTTATGTTTGGGTTCTTGAGTTTTCTATTTGCCTTTTTTTGAAACATTTTTCCAATTTTGTGTTTTTCCATCTTTATTTTAGTATGATTTTTTACTTCCCTTACATTTATGCTTTTATCATTAATTAATTTTATGTGTCCCTTATTTTATTTTGATTGTTACTTATCTTACTTTGGATATGTTTTTGGGTCTTTCAATCATAAGTAGCCTTAGTTTTTCAACTTACTGATTTTCTTATGTTTTTATCAATTTCCCTGGTCATTTGGTCTTAACCTAGCCTTTGTGATCCTGGTTTACCAATTTCATAAGTGATTTAGATGGGATATTATATCGATGCACTAATATTATATATACACTTATTTCAAACAAAACTCTTTTTTGATAAATTCAACACATGGATTAAGAATACAGAGCAGGGTTTTCCTAGTTTACACATTCTCTAATGACTAAATTATCCTCATTTACAATCCCATGAACACTATGAGTTAAACCATCTAATGAACTTCATAGAGTTTAATATCAACAATGATATTGGGACATGATATAAGAATCACATGGATGAAATAAGTTATTATACCTATCCACTTCCCATCAACTAGGTTTTATTTATCAACAAGCCCTTACTAAGGGTTTATGATTCAAAATTTTGATCAAGTTGATCATCAAATTTGGTTGGCCAAATATTCAACTATTACATGGGTTAATAAGTATCCACAACATGCCAATTCTTAAAAATAGATTATTTTTGGCGTAAAATATTAAATAACATATGATTGGGAAAAAAATTCCTTTAGAGAACATATTTATGTTCCTCTTGAAAATCTATGCAAGTTTTAAAAACTAGCATGTGCTCTTGAGTTTGTATCAAAAAAATATTACCTTAAGAATTTAAAGTAATTTTTATGGTTGTGAAACCATTGGTTCATGTAAGTCATAGTTACATAACTACTGCAATGGTTTTAAAATATTAAGTGGTAGTTATGTAACCACCGTAGTGGTTTCATAATCATTGCAGCTATTTTTTCTTGTAATAAGTGGAAGTTAAGTTCATGTGAAACACACATGAAGATGAAGGGATAAAGAGTTGTTTAAGATTCACTTTTTCCAACTTTTAGGATTCTTGCTCAATTCTAAGGAATGTTTTAAAGGTTTAAATGAGCCCATGGTGGTTCATAAAAAGGGGATATATTAGAGATGTGTAGTTTATAGTAATGAAGCATAGTTAAGTGAATGGGAGTTTAATAAAGTGAAAATAAGGCATTCAAGTCCAAATTATATTTAAGTTAAAGACTACATAGTTAATTTGGTTTAGTGTAGTAGTCATTCTTACTTAAAAGCAACTAATCCATACTAGATTATAGATATTATTACAAGTTTGGGATGCTTAAGAGATTGATTTATTTATAATCCTCAAGATTTTAGTGAACTTTTAAATGGAAAATAAGATAGTGGAGATGAAGATACATGGATTCACTCTTCTGGAGATTTATAAAATTGATTTTGTTTTGGGTATTTCTTACATGTCTCTTATCTTATGTGTTTGTTTCAATAATTTCATGTTTCTAATTCTTGTAATTAATCTACTATCTCAAATACTTAATAGAGCATAATACTCATCTAGCATAAGCATAGTACTTATTCATAAAGCTTAAAGAGCTTAATTTCATTGTGGATTATTCTAACAACATTTGGATTTTAGTCATGTATTGAGTAGTTGTTTGGATATAATGTGAATATTAATTTTTCAATATATGTAGAATGTAGGGATTTCACATGAAGAGTTACATATAAAGTGTATTATTTACATAAAATCTACAACTTGGTTACAAATAATTATGTTGTTTGAGATGACTCTAGTTAGAGCTAATGTAGTTCAGAGGTTAGTGTTGTGTATTGTTACTTAGTAAGTGAATTCATAAAATTTTGAATTAGTGAATTCATTCACATACACATTACATAGGTACATACTTATTTTATTACTCTAACTCTGTATATATATATATATATATATATATATATATATATATATATATATATATATATATATATATATATATATATATATATATAATCAAAAACAATGGTTACACTTTGCATATCTCTTTATGATATACCTCTGCACTCTCTACTCTTGTGCTTTGTTATCATTATACTTTAAATTTCAATTCACGTATTTTTTATATTATTTATTTATTATTATCTATATCCTCTATTATCTCTATCTATATACTCTTTTGTTACAACATTGTGGTATAATTACCAACTAGATACCTTTTACAATCCAATGGTCATGTCTTTGTAGGACATGTCTTTTTATTCATACCAAATGTCTTCTATTACATAGGTTCACAAACCTTACCATATTTCCCAAGATGGTATAATCCTTTGATTCATTAGCCTAGAGATATATTATATTTTTATAGTAAACTTGGAGTTTTTGTAGTTACTTTATAAGTTTATATTTTTTTGGATAATCATGCCAACATTTTCCTAGATTTTATAACTTTTTCTCATCCTTGAAATAAATCTGAATAATTATAGAAGGGACAATCTAGAAAAACTCATTCATCATAGTGTAAGAATTTTAAGAAAAACTAGGGGATAGCATGATCAACAACCAAAAATATAAATGGCTGGCATAAGATACCAAAGTATCTTTACTTGACTTGATTGATTGAATTTATATGATAGAACTACCCTTTTCAAAATTTTATTGCTTCTTCTAAGTGGATCACCCCTCCTTAGGTAAGTATTTCTCTAACATAATTACAGATAAGATCTCAAAGTTTAGTAATATGGCCTTAGCATCCAATTTCTTATATTAAAACATAATGATTTCCTTTTTTGTTCCATTTTTACCACATTTCACCATGTTAATATATAATGTATAGTTTCAACCATGCACCATTTATAATTTTTTCTACAACATTCTTTAAAATGTTCTTAATTTTATCACTCTAAAATATATAATTTATTTGATTAAATATGGTCCTAACCATGTTATTTTTAATTTTCCTAGTTTTGTATACTTTTATCATATATTAATATTATATCATGTATCATAAATTCCTTTTGCTTAATGTTTCAATCATGCCAATATTTTTGTCTTTTCTTCTCTTATATTTGATTATAAGTAGCTATGAATCTTTTTTCATCTATGTTTTCCAATTCCATGAGTATTTCTTGTAACAAGTATTTTTTGTTCATCCTAAATGTAAATGTTATTGTCAAGCTTGGTAAAATTTACTCTATGGTCACTACGTCTTCTAATATATATACTAATTAAAATGGAAAATACTTAATCATACATTTATAAATCATGTAGTAAGCTTAAATTACAAAGGTATTTTGGTATCCTAGTATATATTTCTAGATTGCATTCCCTAGTCAAAAATTTCTCCAAAACTTTTTTTAATGTTTCCACTATTATGTTTATCTATAGGTTATAATGAGTATAATGATTATGTTGTATCGATAAGTGCTTTAGTAACTCTACTATTGTGTTATTTATAAAAAAAATTGCCTTGGTCACTTGTAATATTAAGTGGGAATCTAAATTGAGTAATGATGTTATAATATAAACATTTGGTGGTATTTTTTGTTGTATAATGTTTTTTAGGCATTACCTCTATCCATATTGTTAGTTATTGTATGCATGTTATTATGAATTGTGTGTTGATTCTCCACATTTCTAGTTAGATTTGTCTAATAAATTTAATGGCCCATTTTTTGAATGAGTCTAATGACAATATTGGTTGTAGTGGCATGTCATCTCATGCATTATTTTCCCCACTTTTTGATATATATCATAGTTTTGTGCATGTGTGTGCATGTATTTAAACATAATTGGCCACTATAAGCTAGCTTATATTATTTTCTTGGCAGTGCCTTCTCCAAAATTTTGGCCTCTTATTATTCCATCATGTGCCTCCATAATAATGCATTCTATCTCATGTGGTAATTATATTCTTATAAAACCTCATCTCATCCATTTTTGTATAGGTCTCCCTCTATAAGTGTAAATGGAAAGGTTTGTATTAGTAATATTTTGCATTATATTTTTCTAAATTCTTTCGAAAATTCCCCAGTTGCTAAAAATTCTTCAATATTTTCCATATCCTTTGGAACTATCTCAATGTGGAATAGATGAGTTATAGGGAATGCATCCTAAATTTCCTATAAATATTCTCTATTAATTATTCTTGACAAATATCTTACTTCATTATTTATTTAGGCTAGCTTTCACCATAATATTGAAATCAAATTATTGGAAGAGCATCAACCAACTACCTATCCTCCCATGTATTATATGTTTATTTATTAAAGATTTCAATTGTCCGTGGTTGATGAAGAATATGAATGGTGTCGTAGGTAAATAATGTATAAATTCATGCACCACATACACCATTTCTAATGCATCCCTTTCTGTCATTGAGTAATTTTTTTTTCCTTTACTAGTTTCTAGCTTACAAATAAATTAGGGTGATCAATATTACCACGAGGCTATTCAAGTATTACCCTTATGGATAATTGTAATGCATTAACATGTACATGGAATGGTACCATCCAATTAGTAAAAATTGATTTTGATGCATCAGCTATCTTATTTTTTAATTTATCAAATGCTTCCTAACACTTTGGTGTCTATTTGATTGCTTGGTTATTCTTTCCTTTGAATAATTTTTTTATCAGGGTGATAATTACTACATAGTTATAAATGAAATTTTAATGATAGCTCATGTATCATTATATTTCCTTACCTCTTTTGTGTCTTTGAGGGTGTTATATTTATCATTATTACAATTTTCAATATATCTACCATGAGTCCCTCCCTACAAATAATGTGTCCTAATAATGATCTGAATAGAGTTAGGAAGACACATTTATTTTAAGTCCAATGAGATGTTCAATTGTATACACCATTAAAACATCAGTCTTAATTCATAGAAATGATACTTTAATAATCTATATATCATCCAATCATAAAAATATACCTCTAAAAAATCATGGATTAATTCCATAAAGGCATTTACCATGATGTGGCTAAATATCATTGGTTCATTCTTCAATACAAAAGGCATAATTATATATATATAAAAACCTCATTGTATAGAAAATGTGGTTTTTAGGCAGTCTTCCAACACTATATTTACCCAATGATAGTCAAATAGTCCAAATGTAAAATAACATTCCTCTCTACTTACCATAATTTCTATGAATACTTCAATGAAGCATGTGGGGAATGGATCATTTAGACATGCCTCATTCAATTTTATTTAACCACTGAAAATTTTGATCTCACCTATTTTATTATGTTGAATTACCATTGGACTTATCCATTCCATATATTCTATCAATGTAATGATATCATTGACCAATATTTTGTCTAACTCAATATTAACTTTAGATTTGAAATTTGGGTTGAGCCGATAAGGTCTCTTCCTAAATGGTTTTATGTCCTCTTTCACCTATATTTTCATCATTCTAAATTATTTATTAATTATTTTTAGTTGTGTTAAAATTTTTAAAAGTAAAAAATTATATTTTCTTAATAAGTCAATCAATTTAGCTACTTCCTCCTCTATCATGTATTTTCCTATCTTTGTTATTTTAGGATTTCCTTATTTCATTATGTTTTCTTCTCTAATTTTTAGGGGTTTATAAAAATACTATGTTCTATCTTATATAGTTTTATGTAGTTATCCATCTCCCTCTTATATTTTTATTTTTATGTTCTCAGGTTTGTCCTCTTCATCATCTGGTTCTTATTTACTTAATTTCCTACAATATGTTTTGTCTTCAGTTTCTTCTTCATTGGTTTTATATTTTTTCCCTTTTTTACTTGTTTGATAATGGTCCCGATTGGTTCCCAATAATATATGCCCCATATTTTTTTTAGTCTACTAAATTTATATTTTTTATTATTGTTTAACATAAATACAAATGTTTTTACTCTCCACAGGGCTCAACATACTCTTATATCAAGGTCCCAAAAATTGAATGTTCAACAAAAATTAGTTTTGAGTTCCTTGTAGGTCTATCTCCTAATATTTTGGTGCATGTACCATATCCTTGGGTATGATTTGAGGTTCCAGTAAAATAATTGTGCCCAAAGTATTTTTTTGGTTTCACCTTTTTTAGTCCATAGTTTTTCTTAGTTTAAAATATGCATCCTGGGGTTATGTATGCCTGTATTTTTTGGTATTTATTCAAAGTATTATTTTTCCTTAATGAAACTTATTTTCAATAAAGTATTTAAGGATTTACAATTTGAGATTTTGTATTTGTGATTATCCCACCACCTTGTGATAGTGATAATCAGTGTATCATCTATAGCCTTTATTCTTATATTTTCTAAAGGTAATACCCTTGTGTATTTTAAACATTCTTCCACATCCCCTATTCCACTGAATTTTATTATTTTAATGTGTAAAGTCCCTCTCTCAATGCAATATACTTTTTGTATCTATTATACTATTTTTATTTATGTGGTAAGCTCCTCCTCATTGGGTCTTAATTTATTCATATGACAAACTTTTCTCACCCTTGTATATGGATCTCTATATAGCTCAAGTTCAGTGTATTCCTTGGATATTGATTATACCTATAAAAAATTTTGTGTTATTTCTCCTTCATTCTTTAGATCATAATTTTCATCAATATATTTTATTTTTATTAATGTATTAACTCCATACAGTTCAATAAAATCACTCTCCCTTCATCTAGCCATAATTATTCTAACCATATGTTTTCCATTCTAGTTTTTAATGGGAAATGTTCTACTAATCCATTTCCTTCAAAGTCGATATCTTCATCCTCATATTCTAATGTTTCATTACATTCAATGAACCATTAAAAAATTATCAATTTAGGTATTTTGCATCATATATATCAATTACTTTAAAATCAACTTTATCATTTTATACCCATAAAGTCAATATGCATATTCCAAAGTGTTCATATAGGTCATCTAGGTGTCCCATCACCCATATCAATATCATATGTTTCTACATGCAACTATGGTTTTCATGGACCTTCCCAAGTAATACATGGAAGGATTTTTATGTCTTCCCCTAAGTCTAATAAGTTTTTTTTACATCCTACCATAAATTTTTGTGTGTAATAGGATCAGCATATTTTTCTACTTCCTAATAGTTAGAATACATTATTTTTAACTTTCATTGTATTTGTTTATACCCTTATTACTTGATTCTTTCTCTCGTATTTTTTCTAATACTTAAAAAATTGCATTAATTTCTCCAACAATCCTTGATTTGTTATTAATTTTAGCATATATTTCAAGTTCTTAATTCACACTTCATCAAAATAAGTCATCTTGGTATCATCTTTATCCTATTCATCTTGGATAATCTTCTTGATTTTTTATACTATCATCTCATCTCATATGTGTTGGGGTAATCTCCTTACTATTCTCTTATGATTCCTCTTTTTATTTAGTTATCCTTTTTTTTTTCCTTTTCAATTCTTAGCTCAACCTTAAATAGTTACTTCAACCTATGATTTCAAGTCTTCATTGATTATTCATCATTGTTTCTTTTTAGTATTCTCCCTATGTTTATTCATCACCAATGTATATTCAATTTCTTCTCTAAAATATATTTCCTTTTAGTGGAACACTCTCCTTCCTCTTTAATTTTAACATCCTCCTCTCCATGACTTAATTTTTTGCATCTTTCTTTTATCTTTTGTACCTTTGGTACTTTCTTCACATGTTTAGCTCCTCTTTTTGGTGGAGACCCTACCAACACTTATGTTTTTTTACCTCCATTTCTATATAATTGTGTTGGATATGAATAAATCGATCAAAAATAAATATATATATACTTCAGAAATAAGGATACAAGCTATAATTACTACTCTCCACATCAAAATGTGGAGAAAGGCAAGAAAATAATTTTTTCCAAGGAATGGGCAAGAATTATTGCACTCATTATAACTTAAGAGACCACTATAATGAAAAATGATGGAAGCTTCATCCACAACATTACCAAAAGAAATAAAAGGCATTTAGAAACCTAAATTTGGCCTATAAATTTTGGAAACATTAACTTTGATATACTTTGAGATACATAGATAATACATATACATTTGACAATTGATCGCACTTTCCCTCTATCCATCTACCCATATGTTATCTTATCCACCTATATTTTCTAGATATACCTATTCAAAATTATCTTAGTCTATATAAGAACATCCTAGATAGACCTTCCCCATAACTCAAATTATTTAATTACACTTTTAGGACACTACTGGTAATGCATAGACAATGTTGATAAAATAAGGGGTCTACCTGTACTGGTAGTTTCTTGGTACACATAAAGGTTATTTTTTAATTGGTAAGTCTTCTTTATGTTAGTATATACATATTTTATGGGTTAGTTATAGTAATAATAAATTAAGACTTTTATGTAAATATAGATCATCCTAAGGTTATACGCACTTGGCCACACCTTGGAAATCACTTTAAAACTTAAGGAATCAATTAGACACTCTCTTGAGACATTATATAAAAGGCATACACATATAAAAACTTTAAGGAGTATCCCTAGATAAGTCCATAAATCCATGTATAAATACACAAAGTCAAATTTCTCATGATGTTAAGTGTCAAAAGTCAAAGCATTATATTGCATTCTAGATTAATCATGGTGTTGCACACACACATAAGTAAGATAAATACATGTAGTTTGATCCCTCTTTAAAATATTTGAATGTAGGCAACATTAATCCATTTATCAAGGAGTTTTTTAGGCTATCCAAGATAAAACATTAACCCATTTTTAAGGGCATCTTATCATTGAAAACACAATGATGGATTTGGATGGAAGATAAGGAAAATTGAATTCATCACACATAACTATAGACACACACACATAATAATCATTTTTAGGTTCAATCTAAGGGTATTAGTATTATAGACCCACACTATGCATAGGCACACTATGAGTAACCTCTAGACAATACTAGCTACCACAGGGATCAAACTTTGTTAACAACATCTAGGAGGTCTTCATCCTTTGTTTCAATCATGAGAAATTGAAGAAGTAGTTACATAGAATATTTAGGTAAAAATAGACCTTCTTTAAGTGAAGTATGTACATATTCTGTCTCTTGGTTTGTCCATTCTAAATCAAAAAATTACAATATTTATTTATCCATTTTAATTCAAATTAGAACATTTATTGTCATACTTTACATAATTTGAATTCTTAATTTTACCTTATTTTATATCTCATAGATCTAAAATAAGAAATATATTTTGGTGAACATTGTTAAAGGTGAAAATGTCATGTCAACAAATCAACCCTATCACCTATCATGAAGGTCAAGATGGAATCAAAACAATTTAATCTTAGGGGATCTATGGAAAAAATGTTGATCCTAAGTGAAAGGTTTTATTCTGAAATACAAAATTGAACTAAGCATCATAATATTTTATAAATCTATTACTTATTTCAATGTAAAATTGGAATCAGATTAAATATATATAATCTAACCTATTTAACATAATAAAACTTGAGGTAGGGAATCTCTTGAAGGAAATATCTTTGATTATTTAAATAATACATCTCTTTCTTATTAGTATCAATACCACAACTAAATCAAAACTAAAGGAAAAATAAATTAAAACACATAAAGACCGATAAAATAAACTAAATTGGAAACCAAACAAAAAGATAGAAACAAAAAATAACATAATCACTAACAAAGCAACTAAGATCTAACCACTAATTAATCAAATGACACTTAACTAAAGCAAACTAAATCTAATAAAATAAAAAAGTATCCTAGCTAAAGGAAAAAATAACAAGATAATAAAATGAAAAAGACAACCAAAAATCAAAACAAATTTAAACTGATTAAGATCTAAGAAATATAATCTAGAAAGTAATAATTAAATAATCTAAACACTAACTAATAAATTAAAATAGACTAAGTAAACAAATAACTTAAATTAGTAAACAAAAATTAATCTAAAAATAATAAAAGATTAATATAGAACTTACATAAAATAGTAAAGAAATCAAATAACAAATGATAAACTAAGTCTAACTATGAGCAAAATGATATCTACCTAAAACATAATAAAAAACTAAACTAAACAGAAAAGAAAAGAAGTGTGAAAATTTGAAAAATAATAATCTTATAGATATAAAAGGTAAACTTTACCAAGCAACAAATGAAATAAGTTTGATTACAAATACATCTATTGCTTCACTTTTGGTGCTCCTTGTGTCACCAAGTAACAAAAGGGAAAGTGGAAACTCAATTTAAAGTCTTGGAATGACTTGGGGATTGATTTTTTCATACAACTATTGTTGGGAATAGCACAAATGGTAGAGATGTGATCACCACGTTGAAGTTTGCAAGTAGACCTTGCTGTAGGGACAATAGATGTATGTGTAGTGACACAATTTCCTACCAATCTTTATGAATTATATTAATGTTTGACTATTAAATTCCAAATGTAAATGAATAGTGGATATACATATCATGATCTAAACTAAGGTGATTTGTAGGTGGATTCAAGAGGAAGTAGGGTAGGGTAGAAAAGAAGTTGTGCTTAAGATGAAATAAGGTAATAATTTTACTAACTTCAATTAGTAAAACACATGAAACTGGCATATACAATCCCTAGCATAATGTTCAAAGCTAAATACATACAATTGAAGCTTCTAAGAAAATAAAATGTATATATCTAATAGTATATATTGCATATAAATAACTTAATTGCAATAAATTACACAACACATCTATTGGTAAAATGAGAGAAAATAGAGAAATTATACTAACGAATTGGCCAACCTGACATTAAGCTCAAACTAAAAAATGAATATATGAAATGAAACTACCAATATTAGCTTAAAAAAAATAACTTATCATACATATAGAGCATGATAATTCAAATACAACAAAATAACACAAAAGAATGTTGCAAATAGACTCTCAAATTCTTTGGCTCTTTGTATTAAATTTTACAATAAGTGTTTTAGAATTTACAAAATGAAGGGAGTCCCCTATTTATAGGCTCAAATCTCTAAGATGATTTGAGTGGGTTCACAAATGGTAACCAAACACATCTAAGTGGCTTAAACCTCCATATTACAATGGAATATTTTACATTTGAAATTACAAAAAGATTATAAATTATTCCTAAGGGGTTGGAGGTTGTTGCTTCTTTTTAGCTTATTCCTTAGTCAACACTTCTGTACAGCCCTAGTAGTCCTTGTATATCTAAGTAAATTCTAGGATCATGGGCATGAATAAATCAGTTATGTCTTAGATTAGCCTATTATGCTCTATGAGTATGGGTTTGAGGGTTTCTTCTATCAGCTCTACCTTTTGGAGCCTCTAGTTAGCAAATGCAACAATGTCCATTACCTCTATTGTTGTCTTAGCACTAGCCACATCTTGATAGAAACATGGCATGAAGACATTTATATGTGCCCTAAACTCTTAATCTTCCATGAAGGAGTTATCAATCTTGTTTATTCTAGTAATCATGAGATCCTTCAACAAGTGGGCTATCTTATATTCAATCTTCTCAAAGGATGTGTTTGTATCCTTAAGTTAATCAAACCAGGTCTTCAGAATCCTCCTCCTATTCATGAGGATGGTCTATGTAGGCACTATGTCCTCAAGAGGCAAAAAATTGAGATTAAGGAATTTGTTACTTCTTACCACTCTTACCAAGTTTTTCAACTTAGTGTCATAATGGACAAGACTTTGGCCAAGCTTTGTGACTACTTTAGCTTGTCAAATCCCCTTTGCCTATCTCTTATTCATAACCTTGTAGATTTTGAAAACATCAATCACAACATTGATTATAGAGATCAATTTGCCTTTTGGCATAGTAGGTAGCATTTTCTCTTTTAGCCTCTTTATCTCCCACTTCATCCTTTACATAATAGAAATGGTAGATTTTACATGTGTTTGTACTAAGGATATAGGATCCTCTTCATACTCTTGTACTTCCCTAAGGCCAACCTTTCTCTTCTTGGTCAAAGTTAAGAGTGTTTCATCACTTTCATATATTATAGTTGAGCCTGACTATGGTTACTCTATTTGTCTCTTCACCACTCTTTTCATTGTGCCAGTGGCTTGATCAAATCTCATTCCAATCTGAGGTGCCAAGGAGGCCACTTGAGTTCTTCCCTATCTTACTATTTGAATCATGCCCATTACACAATTTGAGACATCTTTAGAAGTTTATTATGATGGTAATTCTTGGGTAGAGGGGAAGGTAAAGTAGAATAAAGGACATATAATTGAGTTGGGTCTAATTTTCCCAATGTATTAAACAAAGACATAATCAAGCCCATGTTAATAACAAATATGGGAAACATGAAAGGTACAAACATTCTAGTTGTTAGGGTGAGCTGAGGTAGTTTCTTCTAAGTGAATGATTTTAGAATGGGACTTAATGGATTGGTGGGTATGATGGATTCAAGTGTGAGGGATGTACTAGTGGTATCCTAAGAAGGAATGTAACCTTCAACTAGGGCAATGATGGTGCTATGGGAGCTGAGTAGAGGTGGAAAATTTGTAGTGGCATGGGAGATGAATGGTGAAATGGTACCTCTAAAGGAAGTAGTGGTGGTGGATGTCAATATGGGGGTGGTATGGGTAGTAATAGTAGGGGAAGTTATGAATGTGATAAAAATTAAAAATAAAGGTATCGGAGGATTACTTACCGAGGGAGATTGGGATGCAAATGGAGGGGATATTACTCCACTTAATGCAATTATGGGGGACCTCTTCTTGGTGTATACTTTCTCAATTGTCCCCCTAGTGAATTCTTGGAGTCCTTATAATGAGATATCATTCCCTACTATGGGGATCCTTCATATAGATCAATCATTTTAAGACCTATTTGGTTCAAAATTTGTGTGGTAGCTTCTTTAAAAGACATAGAGGTGATTTCAAGATCTTGTGTAGGGCTAGGCTAGCTACTTGGCTCTCCTTGTTCTAATCTTAGAGATGCATCTTTCCCACTTAGACTAGCCTAAAGTGGGGACTTGCATGGTATATTTTTTATGATAAGAGCATCATCCTCTTCTTCTTCTCCTTATCCTCATAGTCCACATTAAACATACTCCCATGAGTTAGCGGGAGATGAGATCTTATTTGTCTTCTTTCCTCATTTCTCAATCAAGTCTCATCTCAAGTGGTATGTTCTTCTTTGTCACATTCCTTAAGTCCACCTTATCATTCATTAAATTGAGGTATATCTAATCATACACCTCATCTTAGTGTTTTTACTCAATAGTCACATCTATCTTGGATTTGATGAGGTGCCTGGTAATAACCTAGTTAGGATCCAACATCTTGCATTCATCCTCAGGAAATAGACATGAATCCATATGTCAAGATGCCATTATTACATCTTTCCATTACTTCACCTTGGTTTTCCCTAATTGGTAAATATCCTTAGGTGAGGGTGTCTTCTTCCTCTTAAATAGGTAATCAATTACATGTAGCATTTCATAAGCTATTTCTTCTTCTACCAATTTCATTAACACATATCTTGGTAGTCTAAGGGGATCTACCATTACCCCTTCCACTCATAAACCTATACAAATAGGATAGATCCAATAGCTACCTATATATCTCAATGCCTACCTAATCTCAAATGGTACCCTCTGCATTTCACATTTTGTGATTGACTTGTAGACATGGGGATAGAAGTCCTCTACAATTATATTTATATGGTGCTAGAATTAGTGGATATGCATTGTAGAATATGTTTGAGGCACCACTTCATCTTGCTCTAGAGTCCATGTGTTCTACCTTAATTATGTAGTTGTATAAATGGCATCTAATAGATAACTCATCATATAAAATAGAGATCCATTTTTGCATGTATCCTCCATAGTAGTGATCAAGTTACTACAAACAATGTCTCTAAGTGAAGGAATTTACTGGTCCTCTAGGATTATTTTTAATAGTGGGATGGTCCTTATATATAGTATCTAATATGTGTATTATTGAATACTCTGTTAAGTAAGGTAAAGTCAATCTTGACCCCCTGTCTGAATTGGGAAATGGGTATATTCCCTTGGTCATCATCCATGAAGACTTTGGTTGGATTTTATGTCCATGAATCCAAAATAGTTTTTCGATTGTGTGCCTCATACAATCCATTGATGATGTTTTGTTTGTAGTCCAAATATGGAAAGGGTAGGTCATAATACCTTTCAAAACTTGGCCCTATGATGAAGGCAATTAGAAGCCCTTGGTACATGGACTTAAGAAATACATCTTCACACCTTGTGTTCCCAAAGATACCATAGACCAAGTTCGCATAGGGCATGACCTCTAGTTTTGTTATAGCTTTTTGAAGATTGAAAACTTGGATTATGATAATATTACAAATAAGTTGAATAACATGGGGCATAGTTTCATAATCCTCAAGATCTTTAACCCCTTAAACATTATGATAAACATTTTTATAATGCATGTACCTCAATTTTATGGCATTAGGGATTAACTATGTATCCTTGAACATGACTAAATTACCATATTGAAATAATAAATCACAACTTCCAAATTTTATGCCCTTACCCAAAGTAGAGGGTCCTAATCATGCCATTTATGTAGTGTTCTTTGGATAGTAATCAACATCCTCTCGTACTCTTCTACAACTTTGGAGCTATAATAATGGTAGTTAGGATGCAATACATGAAGATCTTTGAGATTTGTTAAACTTTGATCATGTAGATTGAAGAGAGGGAACATAGGCTTAGGGCTTCCATAAAATTATGAGTAGTAATACCAAAGTTGAATCACTTTTTAAAGATTGCCTTGATTAATGTAGCATTGATGGTAATTCTAGTTCATGCAGCATTAATGGAGAGATCATCACCTTTGTATTCAAATATTATCACTAATTTTCTTTTGATTTACCATCAATTTTATCTTTAAAGATAAATATTACCTCCTCTTGACATGTGGTATTCCACATTGACTCCAACTAGGTGCTTATGAGGCCTAAAAGTGACTTGGTTGCTTAATCAGTTCAAATCTAGACACATGTTGTTTCATGATTAGTCTTGAGCTCTCAGGATATGACTCTATGTGATGACTCATTTACTCAGTACCACATGGCATATTTTGATTTATGGTGAGATCTAGGGCAAGGCCCTCTAATTTGGTTGACTATAGGAGTGCCATGCATCACATTCATAAGAAATTGGGGCCTTATTTGGATAGGTGTCAATTCCTCATTGGTCTCAGCCATTATTGGCAACTCTGTGTTAAATGTAAGGCTCAGAGGGAGCCACATGTCGCTTTAAAACATAATCTATCCATCTCAGGGGTAATATTATGGGGATGACACTTAGCACCATCTCATGGGTCTAGTGGGGACATGCATCATCTTGATGGGCTCTCAAAGGTGATCAAGCAATTATTTAGATAGAAGTAGTGCAAGTATGACAAGTGTCATCATTGTATAGGTCTAGTGAGGACATGCATCATCCTCATGATCTTCTCATACTTTTACCACTTGTCATTCTTTGTAAGGGATTAAACAACTAGATACTATTGATCTTTAGATTGGATAGTATGAAAGGTTCCATGTATCAATATCATAAAGGTCTCATGAGCCTTAGACCTGATGACTCAAGAACTTCCATGTGTTGATCTAAAGGAAGCACATGACATCATCTCATGGTTTGGTGGGGACATGTGTCATCTTGGTGGGGTCTTGAGAGCTTTGAATTAGATGTGATGTGGTACTGACCTGCATTAGTCTTAGATGAGCATGAAGGAGACACACATCACTTTGAAAGGATGCTCAAGTTGTGAATAGGATATGCAATGGCTCAGATTTGAAGGAGATTTCTCATGAGATCCAAGATTTGGACACATATTCTATGGATCTAAATTCCAATGGATAGTTCATTCATGAGATTTTAGGATGGTACCACATGGTATGCCTTGGATCAAGTATTTTTTACTAGCCTTTCTATAATTTGACATCCTGTGAAGCATCACAAACTACTAACTTTAAATTGATGCCTTGAAAAGTCATATGAGAAGGTAAGTTAGACTCTAGAGACATTTAAGTTCCCATCATAGGAAAATTAAAATAAGTTAAAGCAAGACTACATAAGTAAATGCTTTGAACAAAATATAAATCTAGTCAAATGAGAGTCTCATGAAGCTTTAAGGCATTCATGACAATTTATAAACCAGACTGAACATTTTTGGCGTAACTTGTCTACATGTTTGAATTAATTTGTGTTTAACAATTTATTAAAACTTAGTGAAAAATCAAATCATCTTACAGTAACCCAAATATTTCTAAATGCTAATTCATACTGCAAGATGAATATTTAACTAGGAGTTGATATGAAGTCTTAAATCAAAATTCTTATGAAACCAAATGACTTATTAGACTTGACACTTAGGCATTTTGGAAAATTCAAGTAGGAGGGCCCTCATTCTAGGAATAGGTGGTAGTTTCATATCAACAAAAGGAGACCTATGTGAGGAAACATTATGAAATGTTAGAATCTAGATCTCATGTTCAAAGATGAGTCAAAAATTAGTCATCTCACTATGATTTTTAGTTACATCAAAATTATCTTTTAAAACTAATGAAAACTCACAAGCTAGAAATAGAGTTTAAATCTTGTAGATAAACATATTATGTGTGTAGTTTGTAGTTCATTAACCATTACCACTAGGTTTAGAAATGTTAATCTTTAAGTTTCAAGAAATTTAAGATATGTAATGATCTAAACATTCTTTATATTTAAGTAATAACAATGATTTGTTTAATTAGGGATGGCTTGGGCATTGCTCTACTATCAACCAAGTATCCATAGACCTGACAGAGATACCTTTGGCTCTACTATGGGCCTTACTCTACTTCCAAGTAGGTATCTATAGCCCTGATAGAGATTGCCTAAATCACCATTCATGAAATATGAAGCAATTTATGTTTTCACTTCATTAGTGTATCATATCACACACACACACACAGACACACACACACACACACACACACACACACACACACACACACACACACACACACACACACACACACACACACACACACACACACACACACACACACACACACACACACACACACACACACACACACACACATTCATAAACTATAATGGTTGGGAACCACCATTAGCCAGGTATAAGGATTGTGTTAAGACATAACAGAATTTTATTCACTCTTATATAGCAAGTTCTACCTAGGAAATTAAATTATTAGATTTTTTGATAGTATGATGGTCTACATAGATTCAAATTCTTATTCAATCAAATGATTATTCATCTAAACTATATTATAGCCTCAAAATAACTTGAGATATTCATAAGAAAACCAATCTCTAATTAACCCTAACCATCTTTTCTATATTAGACCAATGTTAGAGGCTTCCAAGCTTTGGACAACTGATGTTAATAATAAACTATCCCTTCTTCACTTTTAGGGTTGGGTTAACACAAACTAAGTTAAAAAATCTTGTCTAGAGGACTTATTTCTATGTTACAACACATAATAGAAAAAAAAAAGGAAATAGAAATCAAGGAAGTAGGAAATAAAAAAATAAGAAAATAAAGCAAGAAAGCAATAAGAAATCAAAGCAAAAATGGAAACTATTATAATCCTACCTATTATAAATCTAAACAAGCTTACTCTCCTTTGGGAATTTAGGATAGAGCAGAAAATAAGTAATGCTTCATGTATTGTCCATTGAGAGGCAGTGTTAGGTTTTTCCCTTGTAAATCTTTGAGCCTAAATGTATTTTCTCCCAACATCTTTGCTACTTGATATGGTCCAATCTAGAGGGGAGTGAAATTGTCATTTTGTCCTTTTTTTGTGGGCCTTATCCCACAACAAGAGTAAATATTAGATTTATAAAAATTTGAATTTGGATCACTTGGTGAACCATCTTTTCATGACATCTTGATCCTCACTAAAAAATTTTAATGCTTTATCTCTAACATCTTCCATTTGAATAATGTTAGGATCTTAGACTATATTCTTTCATCGTCCTCCATGTATTCAATCATGAATTCATACGTAGGTAGATCCAATGTAATTATAAATATAGATTTTTTTCCATAAACTAGAAAGAATGGGGATGATTTTAGTGTCTGCTTGTATTTGGTCATGTCCACCCATAGAGCAAATTTTAGTAAAGACTACCATTCTCTTAGTCTCTTTTCTATGGACTTTTTGATAGAATTCATCAAGTTTTTGTTGGTTAATTCTATAACTTTGTTGCCCTAAGGGTATTATTATGATGTATAATTGATGACTATCTAGTTATCATAGGCCCATTCAATGAATTCAGCTGATGCAAAGGTTAGGCCATTGCCACACACCAAGGAAAGGGGTGTCCCAACGTGAGTGATAATGTTTTCTTCCAAGAACTTGATGATGTCTATTGTTCCATTATTCTTGGTGGCTATCGTTGACTCCAACTTCTGTAATAGTCTATGGATATGAGTAATAATTTGTGTTCTATTGAGGAGTTTGGGTTGATAACTCTTGCAAAGTTGAGGCCCCATTGTGTGAATGGTTTTGCCTCAATTACTAGTTGTAAAGGCATAGTTGCCTTTAATTCTCTTCTATCAAACACATGACACTTATGGCATGTTCACACATGAGCATGTGCATCCTTGAATATAGATGGAAAATAATAGCCATCCCTTAGTATCTTATGTGTAGTATTTCACTCTAAAGGGTGACCACTTCCTAGCTTATCATGAAAACTATCCATGATTTTGATCTCTCCATCTTTGGAAACACACCTTAGCTAGATTCCTTCATATTTATTTATATATAAGACTCCTCTTTTGATCATAAAGTGGGATGATCTCAACTTGATGGCTCTCTTTTGTTCTTTTTTCAAGTGTGGAATGCATGCTCCATGCCATAAGTAATGAATGATGTCCTACTACCAGTCTCCACTAGGTACTTGATTCACATCTATCTACAAAATATCAATATGAGGATCAGTATTTGTAATGATTTGGATAAGACGTTTCCCCCTCACTAACTCAGTAGATTTTATTTCTAAGTCATAATCCTAAAGTTTAGTCATCCACTACCCTTTTCTTTCCTCGAGTTCATTTTGTCCTAACATCAATTTGATAGTTGGATTTGACATTACGGTACAGGTCTTATTTCATAAGATGTAGTGTCTAAATTTATTTACAACCTTTACAAGTGCATAAGTTTGCTTATCTAGGATAGGATAATTTAGCTCTACATTCTTTATGTCAGTGCTCATAAAGGATATGGTGTGTTCTTTGTCATCTTCATTATGTGTTAAGATAGCAACAATAATATGATCAAAATTAAAAGTGTATAGATAGAAATATTTACTAAAATTAGGACTTATCAAGATAAGGGATTAAATGATATCATCTTTGATGTCTTAGAAGGCCTTCTTCAATTCTACAATCAATTCTATCTTTGTATCCTTCTTTAGTATGGCACTGAGTGGCCTCACTATTTTTGTAAAACTAGAAATAAACTTTCTTACAAAGTTGATTTTACCAAAGAAAAACTTTAACTCTTATTTCTATTTGGAACTTCCACTTTTGAAATTACATTTATTCTATTAGGTTCTATGGTCATACATTCTTAAGTGATCACATGTCCTAGAAACCTCCCTTCAATAACACAAGAGATGATTTTCTTGGGGTTTAGTGAGATGCCATACCTTCTACTCCTTTCTAGCACTTGTTTTAAATGCATCATATGATCTCCCCTATTATTTTAAATCATCCATGTAAGTGATAATTAACTTACTAATTAATCTATAGAAAGCATGGTCCATCACTCATTAGAAAGTTGTTCTTACATTGATAATCCTAAATGACATTCATTTTTAATGAAAAGTTCCCCACTTAGTTATGAAGGTAGTCTTCATTATATCATTTTTATTTACCAAGACATGGTTGTAGCATGAGAATACATAAAAGAATGACATCATTCCATAGCCATGTACCAATTGTATGACTTCATCTAAAGATGGAAAAGGATAATCATCTTTCTCAAAATATCTGTTCAGGTTCTAGAAATCAACACAAAGTCTAATCTCTCTATTTTTATTTAAAACTATTAGAAGATTAGCTACCCACATTGAGTACCTTATAGGTAAAATTATCCTTTCTTCAATAAACTTATTAACTTCTTTGTAAAGTAGTGGTTCTAATATTAGATTTACTAGTCTTTGTCTCTACCTAAAAAGATTGTAGGCTTCCTTTAATAGGATAATGTGAGTAATTACACTGGTGTCAAAGATATTGAGGTCATCATATTACCATGCAATAACATCCTTGAACTTGGTCAAGAGGGTAGCTAACTTATTCAATTATTCATCAATTCAAACAAGACCAATGTTGACATTTTGTTCATTTCTAGGATCTCCTAAGTTAATTTTCTTGTAGTCCTTCCCACTTAATTTGGGATACTTATCTTCAGTTCCTTGCGTGTCTAGGTCGAACATTATCTCTAAGGAGATCATGCATTTAAGAATTTGATTTTATTTAAGCTAGATAAATCCATCTTTGTTTTATTTTACATCTTCCCTAGAATTCTCATCTTGCTCATCCATGATATGAGACTCAAATATGCTAGTATTGCATAAGAAGTTGATTATCTACTGGTCATCATAAAAGACTTAAAAGTGATTGATGTTATTTAGCATAGAGTGGCATGAGATGATCTCCATAGTGAATTCCTATAGGTTCATAGATTTTGGTGGAACCAAGTTAGTTGTTTCTAAATCCAAAGCATATTCCAACTGGTTTTTCTCCCTAGGCAAGGAAATAATATTGAATGAGTCAAAAGACTCAATTAAATACCATGTTATAAATTTATAATTTCTTAGATAAGAAATCTTGCACTAGTATCTGCTTATAATTTGATTAGCCACTAAATTAGAATCACCATAAACTAATAGTTATATAACGTTATATTTAATTGTAAATTAAAGTCTTAAAATAAGGGCTTCATATTCTGCTCAATGTTTAGTGCAAGAGAAATTTAATCTATAAGAAACAAGATACTCTTTGCCTTCAATATTTCTTAGGACAATTCCAATTCTTGATCCTTGTTTAGCTCATGTACCATCAAAGTGCAATGTCTAAGGGCCTTTGTTTTCTTCCTTCACACTATCACCTGCAAATATGTTAGTAGTCTCCAAAGTATAGACACCCAAATTAGAGGATTTGTAGTTTATCTTCTCATTCTTGGCATTGTATTATGTAATCATATATTTCATCTTGGGCTCACAATCGATCTTGATCTGATTGGGGATCCCTCACCAAGGTAGCCTCATGTGAGAATAATCCATGGACATGTATCCATTCAAGGATTTAGTCTAGTCATGGCTAAGCAATAACCCATAAGCTTTAGGTATGTCAATGACTTGAATGTTAATGAGCTATTATATTCAAGGTCTTGAGATAGATACATGTGGATATTCAATAATTCACCTATCACCTTTATGCTTTACTTGTCTAATTGCACTACCACCTTTTAAAATTTGATTGGGTTCAATCCCATCTTTTCATAAATTCTTAGAGGCATAATATTAGCCAAGGAACCAAAATCAAGTAAACAATTATGGAGATTCTTACCAAAAATTCTAATAGTTAATAGGAAAGGTATAACCTCATGCTTACTCTTATACATCACCACATTAGCATGATCTTGTTTATCCCTACTAGAGCTAGGATTTTCATTCAAGGATTTTAATAGCAAATCATGTTGTTTGGTGATCTACATGAGCTTGTGCAATGTTATATTTTCCTTAATTTTATTCATGTCTTCCACTATATTATATCCACCCTTTGATGTTGGGTAGGGAGTCTCCATCATTGGTTGACTCTCCTTACCTTTGGGGTATGGAGGGTTGTTATCTATCCTATTGTCAAGAGGTGTGTCTAGCTTATTAGGTGGAGTGGAAGTTGTCAAATGTGGGTTCTGACCTTTGTTCTCAAGGTGCAGTTACTTCACTAGAACTATTGGAAAATATGTACCTTTTTAACATTATCCTCGAGTTCATTCTTGTTTTGGCTGAGAAATTCATATGTCTCAACCATGAGGATCGATTCAAGTGATCTAAGGGCATCACTAGAGTTATCAACGCTTTTAGTGTTTATTTGATCATTGGAATTCATGTCAAATATATCCATTTTGGACTTGGATGGCTTCTAATGCATGGTATAACTCAACACAATCTAGTTCCCCATGTCTAGCAATATTATGCACTCAATACCAGTTAGTCAAGGCCATATCATAGATGTTGATTTTAGGAAATTTACTCAAAGGAGACTCCCTATTGATGTTAGACCTATTGAAAGTTATATTATACCTTTGGAAATTATAGATTCTATTGGATCTTTCAGTGGTGTTTCCCATCTGCTTCTTACGATCCAAGAAATCATTAGCAATATTTTAGATAGTTCTTTAGATTGAGTCTAATTCTCTCTCTAGAGGTTTTAGGATCTTTTTTTGAGTGGCAACTTGGACATTGGTATTTTTCATAAGAACCATGGCTTTATTATTCTATGGGTTTACCTCAACACTTTCTTGGTTGAAGAATCCAAGCTATTGATTAGGTGCAACATGACTCAAAGACAATTGGTTAAACACTGGTAATGGGTTCAAATCAGGATAGTTTTGATTCACATTAGGGATGAAATTTTGAGTAGGCATGGTTGGATCAAATTTGGGAATAGAAAAGGGTATCCTTGTGGGTGTATTTGCTCATCAATATGTATGGATTCAGCATAGGCTAAAGGCAATGTTTCAATACACATGGCTCTTATTATAAAAATAGTTGTCATAAGATCCAAAGTGTTCTTGTATAAATCCAAAACTAATTCATCTATAGTCTTATATGGTGGGGATGTTAGGGTGTACATATTTTGGAATCTAGTGTTAAATATATTTACTAGTTCCTTTAGGTCCCTCTTTAAGGTGGTAAACTATTGGTACATAGTTTTTGGGATAACTACCCTACCAAACTAGGTGATAAAGGTGTCATTAAATTAATTCCATCCCATGATGGAATTTTTGGGTAAGTTAAGGAACCAATCATATGCAGCATCTCAAAATGTGAAAGGAAAGAGGTGATAAGCCACATCCTCATGAATGATGTTAAGCAACCTCAAATATACTTAAAAATAATTGATATATTCCTCAGACATCACCCTATTAATGGGGGTAAAGAGAGGTAGATACTTCTCTAGATTTCTATGTAAATCATGAATGACTCCAGGGATGTTGATAGGTGATCCAACCAACTATGCCATGACTAGCACAAGGGGTTTCAAATTTTGGTTTGATAGAGAATTGGATTGAATCCTAGAATTTATACATCTACCTTTATTTTCTCTCACTTTCCTATGGATTTCTAGAGATACTAAAGGGATTCTAGGCTCATATCGAGACCTAGTTCAAATCCTAGGCAACTCCAAGGTGTGAAATGGGTGCTAAAAGCAAAGGAACTACAAAGATAACCTCCACAATTTTTAATTGTCATAAAGATCAGCCTACTCAACATAGAAAAGACTAGATCAAGTATATTTGACTTGATCTTTGAAAATTTAAGCTCAAAAACTTTAAAATTCTCAAAACCTTAGCTCTGTACGTAAAACCTACAAATATCAATGTCAAATCAATATTTCAAGGGATTTATATGCCTTATTCAATGGCTTGAGAATGTTATTTGGATCCAATACAAATTAATATGAATATTTACTTAAATCCAAATGAAATAAAGTAATTAATATCTTAAACATCCATATCTTGTATAAACAATGTCTTAGAGAACGACCTTAGCAAAAATATCTAGATTCTTTAACCAATTTATACCAAAATTTATAAAGATAATCAAAATAACCTATAACATATGTAAAATAATAAGTTATTTCACCTATATTTTCACAAATTTAATAAATATCTAGATTATTTTACCAATTTTGCATAAATAAACACTAATTCTGATGAAATCTGTCAAAAAATGCAAAGGTTTATGTAAATAATGTAAATCCTCAGTGTTATTCAACAATATTCATGTATTTTTCAAGCAATTAAACAAGTTTATAATGAATCACATTAAAATTCAACAAATATGTATGAAAATAGTTGCACAAGGCCCTCCTACTAGCACTAGAAATCTCCCTCCCTATTGATGCATTTTTGGTGTTCCTTGTGTCACTAAAGAATAAAGGGGAAAGTGGAAACTCAATTTAAATTCCTAGAATGACTTGGGTCTTGATTTATTTATGAAATTATTTCTAAGAATATCACAAATGATAGAGATATGATCACCATATTAAAGTCTGCAAGTAGACCCTATTATAGGGATAGCAGATGTATGTGCAATGACACAATTTCCTTCCAATATTTGTGAATTATATTAATGTTTTCAAATTAATTCCTAAATGTGAATGAATATTGGATATATACAACATGATATAAACTAAGGTGATTTGTAGGTGGATCCAATAGGAAGTAGGGTAAGGCAGAAAGAAGTTGTGCTTAAGATGAAAGAAGGTAATAATTATGCTAATTTCAAAAGGAAAAACACGTGAAACTAGCATATAAAATCCCTAGCATAATGATCAAAGATAAATGTATATGTTTGAAGCTTTTAAGCAAAGAAAATTCATATATACAATAGTATATATTGCATAAAAATAACTTAATTGAAGTAAATTACATAACACATCTAGTGACAAAATGATAGAAAATAGAGTAAGTATACTACTGAATTGGCCAACCTAGCATTAAGCTCAAACTAAAAAATTCATATATGAAATTAAATTATCAATATTATCTTGAAGAAAAGAACTTATTAGACATATAGAGCATGAGAATTCAAATGAAACAAAACAACACAAAAGAATGCTTCAAATAGACTCTCAAATTCCTTGGCTCTTTGTATTAAATTTTGAAATAAGTGTTTTATAATTTACAAAATGAAGGGAGTACCCTATTTATAGGCTCAAATGTCTAAGATGATTTGAGTGGGTCTAAAAATGGTACCCAAACACATCCAAGTGGCTTAAACCTCCATATTATAATGTAATATTCTACATTTAAAATTACAAAAATATTATAAAATATTCTTGAGGGGCTAGAGGTTGTTTCTTCTTTTCAGCTTATTCCTTAGCCCACACTTCTATACAACCCTGGTAGTCCTTGTATATCTAATTAAATTCTAAGATCATGGGTCTAAATAAATTAGGTATGCCCAAACTAGCCTATTGTACTCTATGAGTATGGGTCTAAGGGCTTCTTCTATCACCTCTATCTTTTGGAGCCTCTAGTTAGCAAATGCAACAATGTCCATTACCTCTCTTTTGTTGTCTTGGCACTAGCCACATCTTGCTAGAAACATGCAATGAAGAAATTTATATGTACCCTAAACTCTTGCTCATCCATTAATGAGCCATCATCCTTGGTTACTCTAGTAAGCATGGCATCCTTGAGCAAGTGGACTATCTTAAATTCAATCTTATCAAAGGATGTGTTTGCATCCTTGATTTTATCAAACTAGGACTTCAAAATCCTTCTCTTGTTCATGAGGATGGTCTATTTAAGCACTATGTCCTCAAGAGGTAAAACTTTGAGATAATGGAATTTGTTGCTTCTTTCCACTCTTACAAAGTTTACCAACTTGGTATCATAATAGATAAGACTTTGGTCAAGCTTTGTGACCACTTTAACTTGTCAAATCCTTTCTGCCTATCTCTTTTTCATAACCTTGTAGAAGTTAAAAACATTAATCACAAAATTTATTATAGAGATCAATGTTTCTTCTAGCATAGTAGGTAGTGTTTGCTCTTTTAGCCTCTTTATCTCCTATTTCATCCTTTGCATAATAGTAATGGTGGATTATGCATATGCTTGTACTAGGGATATAGGATCTTCTTCATACTATTGCACTTCCCCACCACCATCTTTTCTCTTCTTGGTCAAAGTGAAGAGTGGTTCTTCATTTTCATATATTATAGTTGAGCTTGACTATGGTTACTCTGTATCTATACACCTCTCTCTTCATTGTGAAAGTGGCTTAATCAAATCTCATTCCAATCTAAGGTGCCAAGGAGGCCACTTGAGTTCTTTCCTATCTTACTATTTGAATCATGTTCCTTACCCAATTTGGGGTATCTACAGAAGTTGATTGTGATAGCAGTGCCTGGGTAAAGGGGGAAGGTAAAAAATAAGTAGGGACATACAATTGAGCTGGGTCTAATTGCCCCAATAGATTAAACAATCACCTAGTTGGCCTATGTTAAGAATAAATGTGGGTAGCGTGGAATGTCCAAAAATTCTAGATGTAGGGGTGAGGTGAGGTAGTTTCTACCAAGTAAATGATGGTGGGATGGGCCTCAATATCTTGGTGGGTGCGATGGAGCCAAGGGTGAGGGATGAACTAGTGGTAGTTGTTGGCCATTTTTGGCCTACATACAGAGCTTTCAAGGACTTAGAAATGTTCCTGATTGAAATAAGGATCCAATGATAAAAGAAGATCATATTACTTGAAAAGTTTTTGAAACACTTTAAGTTAAATTAAACTGTAAATTGTTAATTTCTAAAGGATAGGTCTAGAGTTTTAGAGACCCTTTAAAATGTCAAGATTTATTTGAGTGAGTATGGAAGTGCATGGTAGTCATCCAGTTCTTCATTGTATTCATTAAGTCACTTGGGCCTAGTGGCAGAAATTTTGAGTAGGCACTTTCCTGACATTGTCATTTCCATGTGTGGAAAGTTAGGGAAAAATGATCATATGGGTTTGTTCATATTAGTCCCAAAAACATATGTTCCATGTTTTAGGTCATCCACCAAAGCACATCAAAAGATATGAAGATCTAGAGTTGGCTTCTTAGATAAAATTTGCTAAGTTTCCATACTTAGCCAATTTGCAAAGTAGTTCAATAAAGTTGAGTGAGAATATTAATGAGGACATTTCTTACACGTGGTCGTTTCAAGAAAAAAATATCATATGGGTTTGTTCATCTTAATCCCTAGTTACTACATGCTATGTTTTAGACCATTTGATGAAGTGCAAAAGAAGTTATACATTTTTAAAGTTGGCTCCTCAATTAGATTTTCCTAAGTTTCCCATACTTATCCAAATGAACTAGACAATCATTAGGACATCATGTAGGAATGAATGGACCATTAAACTTGAGTAATTTATAGACATGCTCAAAAACCTCCTAGGACTAGTGGATCCAATGGGTTCATCCCTTTTAGTCTCAAGAACATCTCTTGAAAATTTGGTGCTCCATGACTTTTGTGCTTCAAGTTATAGGCCTTCAAAATTAAACCTACAACATAAGACATTTATACTAACATCAAGTTTAAACACAATCAAAATAAATCATTTTTAGCTTAAATTTAATTGTTACACAAACATTAATAATGATCATGTGAATGTCATTTGATGGGAGTGACGATGTTAATTTTATGATTGTGAAGTAGTCATTGGCTTTCAAATAGTGGGTCCTAGTTGATCTAACAGTCCTCACTCGATCATACATCTTCATCCAATGGTTCGAGATGGGTCAAATAGTCAAGGAGTTCAAGAGATTGACATATGGCATAATCATATGAGGTTTTAGAATGATAGGATTCTAAGGATCAATATAGGATTACCAAGTATCACTAGTGAGGTAGAAGGTGGAATTTCAAATATATATTTGAGGGATTGCATTTGTTATTACCTAGAAAATCCAATAGATTGAAGGCAATGATGGAGTATTTAGGACTAATAAAATATAAGGAGAAAATATGTGGATGATAAGTGTCTCAACTATGTTGAACTGGTAGAGGATTCATGACTCTCCCTCAATCATATGAGGAAGGATCAATAGAGCAAGCTAAGTCAAAGGGTTAATGATCTGAGTCAATTTTGATAGCCAATGAATAAAGGATTGAGCTAGTATATTTTCAACTAAGGTCAATGGAATAGTTCAACTCAAGAAAAGCAAATGAATGAACCTAAGCTAACAAAAAATACATGGAATCGAGCTTGAGCTCAACCCAGGTTAAACCAAGGTCACATTTTAGAGACTAAGCATTACTATTAGAGCTCCATATAGATAGAATAGAAGTGGTTGGACCAAATACAAAGATCAAAGAACCAATAATTATAAATCAAAGTCAATCAATTTGTAGGTTTTCATGAATATTATGGCTATGTGAAAACCAATGGTCTAAGATTGGTTTTCTATCTATAAAATGGATCCAAGTTTGAGTTAAAACTAGTACAAATGTAAATTTTATCATAGATAAGTGTCTCACCTATCATTAAAATCACATTTTCAATAAATAGGTGCAGATGGATACCTAATGCAGATGTGGCACAATTCAGTCAATTCCAAGACATGATCCTCATTAGCAAATCATTATATGATATCATGAAATACTAAGAAGAGAACTAGTGATTTGATAAGGGAAATGGACATTTAATTATTTTATAGAATTTGTTCCTTATGTATAAGGTCATGATTCAGCATCCTCGAGAATACTAATCCATCAAGTGTAGTTAGACCTCATTAAATGTTTTCTATCTTCTCAATTTTTTCTCTCTCATTCCTATTTTTTATAAATATAGGCTTTTAAGCCTTAAAAATAGATTTGAAATCCCTCTCTTGGGCATGAATAGACTCTACCTAGATTTGATCTTTGTAACTTCTTAAGATAAATAAAGAACTATTTTTTAGATCTTATTATTCTAGTATAGTGTGTTAATGTCAGATTGATTTTCATATGTGGTAAAAATATCTCCCTTGTCAAATCTTGATCTCACCTAGTTACTATATTATCTTTTTATGTAGGTCATGTTTAGTGTTTAATGTCATTTGATTAAAGCTAGCAAGTGGATAATTTGATTGGTTAGTGCCTTGAATCAAGCCTCTAAATCACTTCCTTTAGTTTTTGATCATTTGATGAACCTTTGCATGAAATACTAATGCATAAACAACCATTTGGATTTGTAGATATGATCTCATTAGTGTTTTTTATAAGTTCAATAGAATGGATGAACAATCACATTACTGGTGCATCACCTCCTTTAAATTTTTTATTTGTTGTTACCCATTTCTCAATCCCTTTTCCTAATTATAATTAGTTTAGGTGATATACCTATAATTAATCCAACCTTATCCAAAGTTTTGATCCATTATTAGGATACCCATAGCCTAGGATCAGTCCCATGTTGGACTAGATTTGAGTAAAAGACTTGAACAATCTTCTACTCAGCTAGGGTGAAATATAGAACATCAATAGTTTTGGTACACCTGATGGGAATAATTAGATATTATCTTGGTGGAATTTTATTTACATTAGTTTTCTTCATGAATATTTGTTTATTTTATTCTCAAGAAATTACTTTTAACAGTTCAGGCAGTTTCCAAGTAAGTCTAAATTTTATTTGCACTATCTTGATGTTATTTGCATGGATGTGTATGAAGAAAATACTTATGTAAAACTAATCCAAAACTCAAAGGTTTTGGTTTAAATATCATTCAATAACACAATAATATAATGATATCTCTAGGAAGAGATGTTTTATTTCTCACAAAATTGCAAAAAATATATGCTTATCTCTAGGAAGACATGTTTGATCCCCTTCTCAGGATACATCTATTTTTATACATACTTTAAAGGTATGATTAGGATGTGTAAGGTAAAAAATATTTATGGATATGAATTTTATCGACTTCCATGATTTAAAACATAGAATTTAAGAAATTACTATTTTTATAAACTTTCTCTTTTTAGACAACATTATTAAAATTGAAATTATGGGCACTTCTATTGGGTTTTGGGAGGTAAAAACACATTATGCATAGATATATGCCATCTCATCTCATTATCCTCATTTATATATTTCCAATTGTTTGAACTGGGAGTCAAATGGAGCTATGGATCAAAATTTATGGCTCCCAAAAGTTCTACCACCAATTAGGGTAAAAATGTTGCTCGAATTATCACTTGAAATGTTGCCTGAATTGTCACCTAAAGTGTTGCCTAGATAAAAAACCTCCTTATCATCCCTATGGTTGATAATACCAGAATTTCCATGATCCATATGAGCTTTTTTATGATCCTAATCATCCTTTCCAAGAATTTTATCAAAGATATGATGATCCTTATCAAGTTTCCCATGATCCTTATTACCAAGAACATGACTCTTACCTTCCTTATAATCCATATCAGTCTCAAGACCATACTCCACCTTTACCATGTAACTATTATGTGCATATGAGAAATATTTTTTACAAGAAAATATGGATGAAATAGAGCTTAAATTACTATCATATGCAAGAAAAGTATGTTCAAATTCCCAGTATGAGGAAGTGAATGAGTGGTTTCAAAATGTGTCTAATGATCTAAAGGAGAGGATTGAGTTTTATATCTTTGTATTAGAGAAAGAAGA
The DNA here is from genome assembly GCA_037957365.1 of Torreya grandis. Lineage (NCBI taxonomy): Eukaryota > Viridiplantae > Streptophyta > Pinopsida > Cupressales > Taxaceae > Torreya > Torreya grandis. The sequence continues at coordinate 193,868 of JARHVA010003587.1, forward strand.
GGCTTGTGAGAGGAAAAAAATTGAGTTGACTTAGTTTTATTAAATACCCCTTTTTTTTCCTTAGCAATATTCTTGCTTTTCTTATTCTCATGAAAATCTTGACCAAGCCCAGTGTGTGCCAATGAAGATTCCTAGTTGGATTCAAGAGTTTATTCAAGGAGATATTCATATTCCTATTCAAGAGCCTATTCAATTAGCTAAAACTTCTTATATTTACCTTTCTTCACCACTTTCCCCTCAATCTTAAGTTTTCCATGAAGACAAAAAGGTTTTAGACCTTGATGAGATAATGGCCAAATAGAAAGATTAGAATGTAGAGATTGTCAAAAGTTTATCTTTACCTCCTCTCCAAAACTCTATTGCCCTCAATAACCCAAAATATAATCATGATCAACATTTCATGCTTCATAATCCATGTCATAAAAATTAATTTCATCACCCTCCCACCATCTCCCTTTTATAGGAGGAGCTTGTTTTATGGGAGATAAAGAAAGAGGTTGCATTTGCAAGTCAAATTCTTAGAGAATGTGAAGAGGATGCTTCAAGTCTATATGATGAAGAGTTAATGATTGATAATTCACTTGAGGTACAATTTGAAACTGAGGTTGTATCTGATAGTGAATAAGTTATCTCAAGTTTACATGAAAAGGTTGATCTTAATATGGAAAAAATCCATGAGGAATTGATGCAAGCTGATGTCACAAATGAGATTGAGATATCTCCAATTGAGATAGATGAATGTGCCTTTCAAAATGATCATATTTAGGTTGATCAAAATGATTAAATAAAGGATGATTGGTAACTATACTTTGAATCTTTTTAAGATATTGAAGAGCTTTATAAAGATATGTTGCCCATTAAAGAGCATGTTTTTGAGAAGTTTGATCAAGAATCACCTATTCAAGATCATGATGTAGCTTGGGTTGACTATTCAAAATTCATTGAAGATATGGATGAAATTTTAGTAGTTGAAAATAATGATAAGGTCACTCAAGGACATGGCATAGATGAGATGACACTTGATAAGTTTGTAATTGGCAAGCAACATGAAAAGGTTCCAGAAGTGCAAGATGAATTTGTCTTTGTTGGTGACTGGTTTATTATCAAAGAATAATTTTAGGAGATGTTTAAGATGATTAATTAGAAAAAAGAGTGCCTCTTCAAAGTTCATGTTCAATAAACACCCAACTTTTTAACTTATACCTTCTTTTGTAATGAACAAATTCATGAATTTACCTTTTGATCTAGGTAGATCATGTTTTGTCATGGTTAATTAAGTTAGTTTGTTTAGATTTTTTCTAGATAAGTGATTTATTTGAAAATTCACTTTTTTAGGATATTTTCCATACTTTATTTTTTTCCTTCCCTATTTTGGTTGAGTCCATTGTCTTTGGAAATCAAGAGGTTCTTTACAGTCATGGAATAGATGTGTTATTTGTTATGAGTCAAAGGTCATATACATGGTCTGAGTTTGAGCTTAGAAGGCATGATTCCTAGACAAGTTTCCACATGTGTTGGTCATTTTTGCCTACATAAAGATATTTCAAGGACTGAGCAATGTTCCTTACTGAAATAAGGATCTAATGATAAAATAAGATCATATTGCTTTCAAAGCTTTTGAAACACTTTAAGTTAAATTAAAGTGTAAATTATTAATTTCTAAAGGAAAATTCAAGTTTTAGAGACCATTAAAAATTTCAAGAGTGCTTGTAATGAGTATTTAAGTGCATGGTATTCATCTGGTTCTTCATTGTATTCATTAAGACACTTGGGCCTAGTGGCAAAAATTTTGAGTAGGCACTTTGTTGACATTGTCATTGCCATGTGTGGATGAGTTAGGAAGAAATGATCATATGGGTTTGTTCATATTAGTCCTAAGAATATATATGCCAAGTTTTAGGTCATCTACCAAATTACATCAAAAAATATAAATATCTAAATTTGGGCTCTTAGATAAAATCCGCTAAGATTCCATACTTAGCCAATTTACAAAGTAGCTCAACAGAACCTAGTGAGCATATTGACAAGGCCATATCTTATACATGTGGTAGTTTAAAGAAAAAATAATCATATGGGTTTATTTATCTTAGTCCCTAGTTGTTATGCACTAAGTTTTAGTCCATCCACTAAAGTACAAAAGAAGTTATGCATGTTTAAAGTTGGCTCTTTGATCATATTTTGTTAAGTTTCCCATACTTAGCAAAATGAACTAGACCATCATCAGGATATCATCAATCAACTTGAGATTTTTTTAGACATGCTTAGGAATCTCTTGGGATTAGTGGATAAAATGGTTTCATCCCTTTTAGTCTCAAGAACATCTCCTAAAAATTTGGTGCCTCCATGACTTTTGTGCTTCAAGTTATAGGCCTTCAAAATTGGAACTACAACATAAAATGTTCACACTAATGTCAAGTTTAAGTTCAAATAAAACAAATCATTTTCAACTTAAATTTTATAATTATGAAAATTTTAACAATGGTCACATGAACATCATTTAATAGGAGTGAGGATGTTAATTTTATGATCATGAAGTAGTCATTGGATTTAAAATAATGGGTCCCAGTTGATCTAATGGTCCTCACTCGATTGTACATCTTCATCCAATGGTGCAAGATGGGTCAAAAAGTCAAGGATCTCAAGATATTGACACATGTTATAAGCATGTGAGGTTGTAGACTAATAAGATCCTAAGGATCAATGTGGGATTTCCAAGTAGCACCAATAGGGTAGAAGGTGATATTTTAAAGATAGATCTAAGGGATCATGTTTGTTAGGACCTAGTAAATCCAATAGAGTGATCATGTAAGTGGGTCCAAGAAATCCAAGGAGAAAATACATAGATGACAAGTGTCTCAATTGTATTGAACTGGTATAAGATCCATGACACTCACTCTATCATACAAGGAAGGATCAATGGAGTAAGCTAAGTCAAAGGGTCAATGATTTGAGTCAATTTAGACAACCAATGAATAAAGGATTGGGCTTGAACATTTTAAACTAAGGTTGATAGAGCAGTTTGACTCAGGTAAAGAAAATAAATGGATCTAAGCTGGTAGAAAATACATGGAACTAAGCTTGAGCTCAAGCTGAGTTGAACCAAGGTCACATTTAAAAAACAAATAATTACCATCATAGCTCCATATAAGTATAATATAAGTGGTTATACCAAATATAAATATCAAGGAACAATTAATTATGAAGCAAAGTCAAGAAGTTTATAGGTTTTCATGAATATTGTGACTGTGAGAAAACTAATGGTCTAAGATTTGTTTTTTGATGCAGGGACATCCCATGATGACTCCAAATTTGATCCATTTTTGTTCCTATCTTGGTGTGTGTGTGTGTGTGTGTGTGTGTGTGTGTGTGTGTGTGTGTGTATGTGTGTGTGTGTGTGTGTGTGTGTGTGTGTGTGTGTGTGTGTGTGTGTGTGTGTGTGTGTATATATATAGGTCATTAGAGGTCCATTTTTGGAGTCTAGGTTGTCTAAAGTTGTAAGAAATTTGAATTCTTGTATTTCCTACCAAAAGTGCCTTTTTAAAAATTTGAATATTGTGAGCCTTCCTAAGGACTTTTTTTCAATGTGTAAATATGACAAGATATGTCAATCATGTATAATGGTCTAGGCATTATATGAGGACTAAAATAAATGACTATTTAACCTATGGTTATGGTTCATATGTTATATTATGTGGAAAACAAGAAAATGTAATGTAACCTACATGAGCTCTACATAGAAAAGGTGGAAAGTAGTTATGCATGTTTTTAGGATTATATGGATTCAATTTTAGATAAAAATATGGTATTCCAATTTTATTAGTGTAATGGAGGATGTAATGACAAGTTTTGGAATGAATATATAAAAACATGTTTTGGTGTAAAAACTCTACTGCTAAATGAAAGGATACAGACCCCTATTTAGGAGGTCATGGTTTGTTGTTTAGAATACATGTGTGATGTTTGATGAGTTAATGATATTTTAAATTGATCCAAGTATGATTGAAAATTATGACTTTGTTTTTTTGATTCAATATTTGACAAGAATGGAGAGTGAGAAACCCTTGGTCTTAAGGGTTTAAGGTGCAAATCATGTTCTAGTAAGAAAGACTAATGTTTCAAATTATATTTGGAAAGTAAATGGAAAATGATAACTTGTTAAATATTGTGAATAATTTCTTGAAAAAAAATTTGGTAAGTGTTTTGAGGATATGATTTTAAGGGTTAACAATTGAGACATTTGTTGACACAGAACCTTGTTGATTGTTCAATAATATAGACTATGTATTTTCAAGTTTGGTGATTGAATGAAATCCAGTAATTGATCATGATGCTTCTAAAGATTGTTTGATAATTATTGTGGAAGAATAATTTTTTATTTGAGTAAGGAAGTAAAAATATTGAAGGAAAAAGGTAGAAACCTATTCAATGAAGTGTAAATAGTCCAATGTCTAGTGTAAGTTTTCTTGTTTGTAGCCTGTGTATCAGATTCTTGAAAGATAAGACAAAAGACTCAAATGCAAGTACCCTAAAACATAGTGATAAGTGTTTGAGAACCTATTTAATGTTATTATAATATTTTTGTATTAATAATGAGATAAGAGTTATTAAATCTTAAGACAGCCCTGTATATAGTCATATATGGCACATTCAATGGTATTTGTGTGAAAAAGCATGATAGTGGATTGAACTATGACATCTAAGGATTGAGTAATGTTCCTGAGGTCCATACAAACATTTCACACCTATTTTGGATATTTTTAATGTAATAAAATGTGACCAGTGAATTGAGTGTGTTCTCGACTTGTGACAAGATCCAAGAAACCCTAAACTAGGGTTTAGACCATTTATGTGTTTTTAACCATCCAAATTTCATCTAACTTAGTGGAAAGATGGATTTTGAAGTATATTAATATATTTTATAGTTTATTAGGTGATAAAATACATATCTATATGTCTACAGGGCATTGTGTGTAGATAATGCTTAAGAAGACCTAAGAGACCTAAAAATAAGGTAACAAAGAACAAAACAAGCTAGAAAAAGCATCTTAAGAAAAGAGTTAGGTTTGGAAACCCAAGGAATAAATATTTCTTGATAAAAGGTATCTACATCAACATTTAATTTTCAAATATATAAAGGTACAATACCAAAAATCCCAAAAATAGGACTACAAGGACTGACAATTGAATGGTAGAGTTGGGTATAAGGGAGATAGACGTTGAAAGGGTGTGTAGAATGGGTAAAGGGGACCATTGTGAGTATGAATAAATTGACCAAAGTGTTTATAACCTTAGATCAATCCTATTAAACTAATAACTATGCATGAAGGTAACTAAAATACCATAATCAAGGTAAGTTGAGTTAAGCAAACAAGGCTAAGTGAAATAAGAAGCAAAGATCATGTATATGCTCTGCATCATTTTTTGTCTATAAAAGAGACCAAAGTTTGAGTTAGAACTAGTAAATATGTAAATGTGATTATATATAAGTGTCTCACATGTCATTAAAATCACATTTTTAATAAACATGTATAGATGGCCACCTAATGCAGATGTGCACAATTCAATTAATTCCAAGACATGATTCTCATTAGCAAATCATTAGATGATATCATGAAATTCCAAGAAGAGACCTGGTGGTTGGATAAGGGTAATGGGAATTTGATTATTTTATATAATTTGTTCCTTATTGATAAGGTCATGAGTCAACATCCTTGAGAATACTAATCCATCAAGAGTAATTGGACATCGCTAAATTTTTCTATTTGCTCAATTCCTTCTCTCTCACATTCCTTTTTTATATAAATACAAGATTTTAAGCCTTGAAAATAGCTTAGAAATCCCTCTCTTAGGAATGACTAGACTCTACACATATTTGATCTTTGTAACCTCTTGAGATAAATAAAGGACTCTTTTTCATATCTTATTATTCTGGTATAGTGTGTTAATGTCAGATTGATTTACATATGTGGTAGAAATCTCTCCCTCGTCAAATCCTAATCTCACCTAATTACTAGACTATCTTTTTGTGGAGGTCATGTTTAGTGTTTAATTGCATTTGATTAAAGATAGAAAGTGGATAATTTGACTGGTTAGTTCCTTGAATCAAGTCTCTCTATCACTTCCCTAAGGTTTTGATCATTTGATGAACCTTTTAATGAAATACTAATGCATAAATAGCCATTTATAGTTGCAGATCTTATCTCATTAGTGTTTTTTATAATTTCAATAGAATGGATGAATAATAACATTACTAGTGCATCACTTCACATGTTTTTATGCATTATTACTCATTTTTCTCTCCCTTAATAAAATTTTAGTTTAGGTGATAGATCCAAAATAAATCTGGCCTTATCCAAAGGTTTGATAAATTATTATGATACCCACAGCCTAGGATTAGTCCCATGTTGGACTAGATTTGAGCAAAATACTTGAAAAATCTTCTACTCAACTAGGGTGTAATTTTGAATGTCAACAGTAGCCTGAGAAGGAATGAAGCCTTTAGTTGCGCCAGTGATGGTGCTATGGGAGCTAAGTGGAGGTGTAAATTTTATAGTGGCATGGGAGATGAATGTTGTAATGGTGCCTCCAAAGGAAATAATTGTGGTGTATGTTAATATGGTTGTAGCATGGGTAGAAATAGTAGGGGTAGTTATGAATGTCCTAATAACTAAATGAAGGTAGAGGAGGATTGTTTACCAAGGGAGATTGGGATGAAGATAGAGGGGACATTATTCCACCTATTAAAGTTTATGGGAACCTATTTTTGGTGTATACTTTCTCAACCATCCTCCAAGTGAATGCTAGGAGTGTTTCCAATGAGATCTCAATTCCCTATTGTATGGATCCTTCCTCTAGATCGATGATTTTTGGACCTAGTTGGTCCAAACTTTGTGTGGTATCTTATTCAATAGACATAGAGGTGATTGAAGGCTCTTCTATAGGGCTAGGTTGGTTTCTTGGCTCTCTTTTTTCTAGGCTCATAGATGCATATTGCCCACTTGGAGTAGCCTGAAGTAAGGGCCTACATGGTCTATTTCTGATGAAGGGAGCATCATCCTCTCCTTCTTCTTTCTTGTCCTTATAGTCTACATTAAACATACTCCAATGAATTGGTAGGACCTATGATCTTATTATGTATTCTTTCCTCCTTTCTCGATTAACTCTCATCTCAAGTGGCATGTTCTTCTTTTCTATATTCCTCAAGACCACCTCATCATTCATTGTATCAAGATATATCCAATCATGCACCTTATCTTTGTGATTGTACTCAATAGTCACATCTCTCTTGGATTTGGTGAGGTGCCTGGTAATAACTTGGTTAGGATCCCACATCTTGCATTCATCCTTTGGTAATAGGTATGAATCCCTATGTTAGGCTGCCACTATTACATCTTGCCATTACTTCACCTTGGCTTTCCCCAATTAGTAAGCAGCCTTAGGTGGGTGTGTCTTCTTCTTCATCCTTAAAAGGCCATCAATTCCATGAAAATTTGGTAAGCTATTTCTTATTTTTCCAACTTCATTGGCATGTATCTTAGTATTCTAAGGGGATCTACCATTACCCCTTCCACTTGGATAACTATACAATTAGGATAGATCCAATAGTTACCTATATCTCTCAATGCCTACCTAACCTCATATGGTACCCTCTACATTTCACATTTTATGACTAACTTGTAGAAAGGGGGATAAAATTCCTCTACAATTATCTTTATATGGTACCAAAAGAGATGGATATGCATTTCAAAATATGTTTGAGACACCACTTTGTCTCACTCAAGAGTCCATGTGTTCTTCCCTAGTTATGTAGTTACACAAATGGCATCTAATAGATAGCTCATCATATAAAATGTAGCTCTATTTTTACTTGTATCCTCCATAGTAGTGATCAAGTTGTTGCTAATAATGTCTCTAAGTGAAAGAATTTCCTAGTCCTCCAAGACTATTTGTAATAGTGGGATGGTCCTTATATCCACATATCTGATATGTGCATTACCAAATACTCTATGAAGTAGGGTCAAGCTGATCCTGACCCCCTATCTGAATTGGGAAATGGGTATATTCCCTTGGTCATTCATGAAGACTCCATTTAGATTTTATGTCTATGAATCTAAAATAGTTTTTGGCTTGTGTGCTTCATATCAACAATTAATGATGCTTTGGTTATAGTCTAGCTATGACAAGGGTAGGTCATAATACCTTTCAAAAATTGGCCCTATGATGAAGTAAATAGGAAGCCCTTGGTATATAAACTTGAACAATCCATCTTCACACCTTATGTTCCCAAATATACCATATACTAGGTTGGTATAGGGCATGACCTCTAATTTTACTAAAGCTTTATGAATACTAACAACTTGGATTTCAAGAATATCATAAGCAAGTTGAATAACATGGGGCATACATTTATAATCCTTGAGATCCCTAGACCTTTAACATTATGATAAACATTGATTTTATGGCCTTGGAGATGAACTCTATGTCCTTGAACATGACTAAATTACCATATTGAAATAATAAATCATCACTTACAAATGCTATGCCCTTACCCAAAGTAGAGGATCCTACTCGTGCCATTTTTATAGTGTTCTTTGGATAGCAATCAATGTCCTCCTTTACTCTTCTACAAATTTTGAGTTCTAAAATGGTGGTTAGGATGTAATTAGTGAAGAGATTCAAGATTTTGTTGAACTTTAAGAATACATCTTGCAAAGAGGGCATAAAGGCTTAGGGATTAGAATATAATTATGAGTAGTATAGTCGAGTCATTTAGCCTTTTGAAGATTGCCTTGATTAATGCAGCATTGATGGAAATTTTGGTTCATGTAGCATTAATGGAAATCTCTCCACCTTTGTATTCAAATCTTAATATTTATTTTCTTTTTATTCACCATCAATTTTAGCTTTAAAGCTAAAGATTACCACCTATTGACATGTGGCATGCCACATTAACTCCAACTAGGCACTTGTAGGGCCTAAAAGTGATTTGGCTACTTAATGAATTCAAATCTAGACACATGTTATATCTTTATTGGTCTCAAGCTCTCAAGATATAGCTCTATGTGATGACTCATTTCCTCAGTGCCATGTGGCATATTTTGATTCATGGTGAATTCTAGGGTGGTGCCCTCTAATTTGGCTAGTTGTGGGGTGCCACACATCATTTTTTTAATTAATTAGGGCCTTTCTTGGATAGGTGTCAATTCTTGATTAGTCTCAGCCATTTTTGGTAACTCTGTGTTAAATATTCAACTCAGAGAGAACCACATGTTGCTCTCAGAGGTAATCTATCCTTCTAAGGTGAAATATTGTGGGGATGAAACTTGGCACCATCTCATGGGTCTGGTGGAGACATATGTCATATTGGAAAGCTCTTAGAGGTGATCAAGTACTTATTTAGATATAATCAGTATGAGTATGACAAGTATCATCATTGTACAAGTCTAGTACAAATATACATCATCCTCACAAGCTTTTCCTCATACTTTTACCACTTGTTGTTCTTAGAAGGTGCTTAGGTAGATACATACCATTGATCTTAAGATGGTCTAGGAGGTTTAACATGTCAATCTCAGAAGGGTCTTGTGATCCTTAGACCTGATGGCTTGGGATCTTCCACATGTCAATTTGAAAGAAGCACATGGCATCATCGCATGGGTCTGATAGGGATATACATCATCTTAGTGGGGTTTTATGAGCTTTAAATCAAATGTGACATAATGTTGACACACATTGGTTTTAAATGAGCATGAAGGGTACAACATCACTTTGAAAGGTTTTTTGGGATATGCAGTGGCTCAGATTTGAAGGAGCTTACTCACATGATCCAAGATTTTGACATGTAGCCCATGGATCTAAATTTTAGTAGTTAGTTTTTTTGATATTTTGGGATGGTACCACATGGTATGTCATGGAGTGAGTATTATTTTATTAGAATTTCTATAATTTGACATCCTACAAGGCATCACAAACTACTACCTTAAATTGATGTCATATGAAGTCATATGAGAAGCTTAGTTAGACTCTAGAGACATTCAAGTACCCATCATAGGCAAACTAAAAGAAGTTTAAAGTAAGACTACATAAGTAAATGCTTTGAACAAAATATAAGTCTAGTCAGATGAGAGTACTGTGAAGATTTAAGGCATTCATGCTAATTTGGGAACCAGACTGAACATTATTGGTGAAACTTGTCTGCATGTTTGAATCAATTTGTGGTTAATAATTTATTGAAACTCATAAAAAAATAAAAGCATCTTACAATAACCTAGATATTTCTAAATGTTAATCTATATTAGAATATTAATATTTAACAGGAGTTTATAAGAAGTATTAAATCAAACTTCTTATTCAACCAAATGACTTATCAAACTTAACACTTTGGTAGTTTAGAAAATTCAAGTAGGAGGGCCCCCATTATGGGAATAGGGGTATTTGAGTATCAATAAAATCTTCAAATTAAAATCAATATACAATGATAAAATAATAATCTATTATAAAATGCAAGGTATTCATCATTATTCAGGTAAAGTACATGAAGTTTTCCATATATGATAGCATATCTACAATCATCAATAACATTAATACTTGATGATTTTTAAATAATCATTTATGAATAAAATAAGAAATTGAGATATACTTTTGTTATTCAAGTAGATTAATTCACCATCAGATAAAAAATAATTTGGTTTATATGTAAATGATTGTTCAATCTCAGAGATTGATTGTACAAAATAAGAGAGAGATGAAAAAACTTTAAAACTTGAAGATATCTTAATACCTATGTGTTTCTCTCTTTTTTATGTGTCTTCAATCTCCTTATAAAGTAACTTTCTTTTGAGATAGTTATGAATCAAGTTACAATTAACTTTAGTTAGTTGTAGTTATTTTTTATTAGATAGGTTAAAGATGGGAAAAGGCTCCCATACCCTTACAAAAGAAATCAAAAGGTGTTCATGAAATAAGTAGTTATAAAAAAGGAAAAGAACCAAAAAACCAACTAAATCCACTAACTTTAGCTAAAAAGATGCCAAATACTAGCAAAAGATGATAAAAAAAACCAAGGTGCTAGATAAAACTAGTCTGATTCCTCAAACATAGAATAAAGGACCAGCTTGTTAGTTGTAGTTACTAGAAGAGTATGGAAGTTGTCTAGTATGATTCCCAATACCCTGAACAACTTTCATGGCAAACCTCATCCTCTTCTACCTAACCAACTTATCTTCATAACCATTACCAAGGTGTCTAGATTTAGCACTCAGTGGGGTTTTCTTAGCTATCACTTCTTCCTCCTTGTCCTATTGGAGGTCGCCCCTAACCATAGAGAAATCACCAGAGACCATCAAACTATTGAGCTTCTTGAGCTCATCATATATCTCCATGCTCAAGATTTTTTGAATTTCCACCTTTGTTTGTAGTTTCTCAATGGACTATGTTATTTCTTCTTTCATATTGAAGTTAAAAGAGGCCTACCCTATACTGGTGATGGGTGTAACAACTTTAGGATCCCCCTTTTGACTTTCACTAGGGTGAAATTCTCCCTAAAAATTCTCCATCCCAAAGAAAACATTTTTTCTTCCTTCTTAATAATATTTTGATTCCATGAAAATTTTCCCCTCCCTTTCATACTCCTCCTGCTCACGCTTAATATGAATGGCCTCTGTTACCACCTTGGTCCAAAATGGTTCCACCATTTTAACCAAGAGCAAAATGAGGCCCTAGTGGATGATATCAGTCAAAGGATTACATTTGAAATTATTAATAGATGTTTCCAATGAATTGAGTAGGAAAAATGGAATACTTATTGAGTGGCCCCTAAAATGGTTTAGGAGTAATAAATGGTGAGATAATATTACCATGTGCTTCCCTTCTAGGGTGATGTACCTCATAATTTGGAGGCACACATCTAGCCATTTCTTGGGGAGGTTGACCCTTAGGAACCCTTTTTGAGAAGATGATTAGGGATTCTTTTTGTGTGTTTTAGATGTTAAACAATTTGTCCTTCCTCTTTTTTTATTTAAAATCCTTCACCCATAAATAATACATACAAGTGATGTCACTTATAACTTATTTCATAACCATAAGCCTCAGACTATTCATGTAAACCTCTTTGTCATTCTAGGCATGAGCAAAGCCTCTAGATAACACCACATCATGGCCTACCAAGTGATCAATGTAGCCAGTAATCCCACCCTTGACCATCTTCTTTTATACATATGTATCTTCCTTTACTTCCATGTAGGAAGTTGCCTCGACTCGATCATGATCTCCTCCCATACTTAGTTGTTTACTTTTGCTAAAATTTTTGTAGATAGGGACCCTAGTTATGAAATCTAGAATTATGTTAAGGGATATACCATTTGAATAATTAGAGATTAAGATGAAATAAATATAAATGTGTGAACTCTTAAGATGTGAGCGATTCATGATCACCATAAAATCACATGTTAGATTATATTTTGTTGAGCTCAATAAAAGGGATGACATCTAAATGGAATGCCATGTCACCTTTCTAATGGGTGAGGGATCCTCTAAGGACCCCTATGTTAGCCATTTTATCTTAACTATTATTACCTTCTCTATAAACATGATTAATATATATCTTTTTGAATAAGGTAAGTAGATTTTTAAAATCTTTGATAATACCAGTAATGTTCCAAGAGGGTTGGACAGAGCCATTCAGGCATTTGATAATGTTCAAAGAGTCTCCATCTACCTATAGATTATCCAGACCTAGCTTAACCATGAGATCTATTCCCCAAAAAGTAGCCTTAGCTTTCACCATATAATTGGTTTAGATCCTTAGGGATCCCACATAGGTTGCCACTAGATTCTCATTATAATCTTAAATAACACCTCCCACTCTCATAGGTCTAAGATTCCCTTTTATTGTACCATCAAAATTTAGTTTATATCATTGGGTATGAGGATGAATCCACTTAATACTAGATCTATCTACATATGGCTTGTGAGAATGTGCAAGGATTTCAAGATTTAACAAGCATAGAATCTAAGAAAATTGGGAGGAGGGAGGATCATCAAAGGTGTAAGCAACAATTAGCCAATTCTCTTTAATAAAAGCCAAGATTTTATTGAAGAGATACAAATTCAACATAAATGGTCTTTCATTATGCAATCTTTAAGAAAATATTAATCTTAATTATAATATCAAAAATTCTCTTTAATAGTTAAGATAATGGTATATATCAACATAAATGAAACATAATGTCAAATATATCACAAATATCTCAATCATAATCACTATCAAAAATAAGGTCAATGAGTGGGACCCCCTTATCTATCTGATACTCTGTATATTTTTTTAAGGTAGTAGGTAACTCAATAAAATAGTTCACCCATAATAATCATCAACCTCAAGCTTTAATTTCTTTAGCACACATGTTACCATGGACTAACTCATAGGGCTTCCAACACATTTCTTACTAGAAGAAAAGGGTTTATCTAAAATAGGTGAGGAGATTCTAGTAATCATGGCCAAAGAGGGATTTGGATTAATCTTAAGAAATAATTTAGCATGATTAAATGCATGAGGTTTATTTAGAAAAAATTCAATTATAATATGCATACATTGAGAATATTCACTTGGATTAACTCATCCATAAAGATGAGATCACCAAGGGGATATCCTCGAGCCTCTATGGGATGCACTATTAAAACTAAAAGAAGAGGTTGGAATATTTTTAATAAAATTCTAAAATATTAGGATCAATTGCATCAAATTGTATAGAAACACAAATTCCATGGTGAAAATGCCTAGAAAAAGTATTGGTATCCCTAAGACCTTGAAAAGGTCTCCCACAAGAATTACTCCAAGAAGGAGTGTCATCACCTTGATGTGCACTATCTCCCCAAACATTACTTTATGAATTATATGAATTTGGGGTTCACCTTGACATTTTAAATTTGAAATGAATTCAAATAAGAAATTCAAATAAAATTTTATGCAATCAAAAATGTTTTCAAAGAAGTCAAATATTTAACATTTTATTTCAAACCATTACCCACTAATAAGAAAATCTAAATATTGCCAACATAATTTGCAAACTCATAATACTCAAAGAATTATGCCTTATCATGTTCTACACATATTTCAATAAAACAAACTCTTTACAAGTCCATATCAATTTTATAATTATTTACAAACTCCTTATGAACTTCATGCAATAAATGAGTTTGAAAACCATATATTCAAAAGCATTTTTTACAAATGCACACATCCCAATATTACAAACTGCATTATGATGGATAATAATAAAAAAATGTTTATGACATTTCCTAGAAGACTTCAATAATGAGTACCCAAAATACAAGTAATATCTTGATGCATAAAAAGAAACCATAGCTTTTGATACGTAGCTCCATTTGAGCCCATCTTCATGCCAAAACAATTGGCTCAAAAAATTAATGATGCCATAAACTGACCTTCAAATTATGGGACATTTTTGATATCTTTTGAAGGTCATACATGACTATCTGAGGATTCAAAATTATCATTTAATATCATTTTTAGGTTTCTCTAAATTTAAAATTTATCTATTTTTGTAATCAAAATTGAAATTTAGTTGAAATTTTTTTGATATGTTAATTTTAGAGTTTAGTTTATTTTTGGATATTTTTAAAGTTGCACACACTTACATACAAAACTTACTAAAAATAGTAGCTGTTAAAACAAGCAGGTTGATTTTTATTTATTTTTAGAGTTTTAAATTTTACATGTCAACTCTAATTCTGAGTTGAGGCTTATTTATGCATAATTTGTAATTATTTGCATTATTCAATAAAAATCAGTTTTGGTTATTAGTTATATTCTTATCCTAATGGTAATTTTATTATCTTGATAGTATTCTAGTTAATTATTTGGTATCAGGGAAAATTCAAATCTTAGACATGTCAGAGATGGTGAGAGGACAAGGAGGGATCACTTAGATAAACTTTACTATACAATAACTATAGAGGCAAGTAAAATAATTAACCTAGATTTTTGTGAATCAAAGATAAAAGAGATTATAAGATGATGTAAAAGATGACACAAATTATGAAGAAGAAATTCTTCAAGAAGTGTAACAAAAATAGACATCATCAATGGAAGAGAGGATGGTTAGAGATTTATAGGGAAGGAATCAAGGTTGACATTCTAGATTATGGAGGGAGTTTAAAACTATAGGACTTGATGGATGGGATGAATAGAATGTAGAAGTTTTTTGAATGGAGAACTATGAAAGAAGACAAGAATGTAAAGTTTACATGCATGAAATTGAAGGGTCATGCAATGATTTGGTGGGATCAACAAGAGAAAGAAAGATAGAGAAAAGGTTAAGAGAATATTAACTCATGGAAAAATATGGAGAAGAAGCTAAGAGATGAATTTCTTCCTGTAGATTATGCATAAATGTTATACAAAAGATTTCAAAAATTGAGGTAGAAGGATCACTATATACAAGAGTATATAGATGAGTTTTATAATCTTTCCATATGTGTGGAGCATGATAAGATAGAAAAGTAGATGGTTTCAAGGTATGTAAACAGTTTGAATTTTTCTATTCAAGATGAATTAAGCATGCATATAATAATTTTCATGGAGGAAGCTTATCAATTAACTTTAAAGCCAAAGGAAAAACAAAATAGATAGAATTTTAGAAAAACATCTACTAGGCCAAGAAGAGGACAATCTCCTCTAATAAGGGGATGAGGTGGATTTAATACAAATAGAGGTGGGTTTATTATTTAGTATCAGGGCAAGTTCAAATCTTAGACATGTAAGAGATGATGAGGAAAAATCACTCAGATAAATTGTACCATATAATAACTATAGAGGCAAGTAGAATAATTAACATAGATTGTTGTGAATTAAAGATAAAGGATAGTAGAGATGATGTATAAGATGACACAGATCATGAAGAATAAATTCTTGAAGAAGATCAATAATAATAGCCACCATAAATGGAAGAGAGGATGGTTAGAAATTTAGAAAGAAGGAATCAAGGTTGATGTTCCAGATTATGAAGTTTAAAACCATAGGAGTTGATAGATGGGATGAACAACATGGAGAATTTTTTTGAATGGGGAACTATGAGAGAAGACAAGAAGGTAAAGTTTATATGCATGAAATTGAAGGGTCATGCAATGATTTGGTGGGATAACTAGTAGAAATAAAAATATAGAAAAAGTAAAGAGAAAATTAACACATGGAAAAAGATGGAGAAGAAGTCGAGGGATAAAATTATTCTTGCATATTGTGCACAAACCCTATATAGAATATTTCAAAAATTGAGGTAGAAGTATCACTGTATACAAGAGTATACATATGAGTTTTACAAGCTTTCTATATACATGGAGCATGATGAGATAGAAGAGTGTATGGCTTTAAGGTATGTAAATGGTTTGATCTTTTATATTCAAGATGAATTAAGCATGCATAGAATACTTTTCATGGAGGAAGATTATCAGTTGGCTTTGAAGCCAGAGGAAAAACAAAATAGATAGAATTTTAGAAGAACATATATGGGCCAAGAAGATAATAATCTCCTCCAATAATGGGATGAGGTGGATTTAATAAAAATAGAGGTAGTTTTAATACCACTAGAAGAGAATCATCATGTGGTCCAGACAAATAAGAAGATAACAAACAAGGGTTTCAAAACTAGCAAAGAGGAAGAGGATTTCAGAGAGGATAAAGCTATGGTGGTGGTAGAGGATGGTCTTCAAATCAACATAGGTATTATGTTTTTTATAGATACAAAGAAGAAGGACATAGAGTGTTTGAGTGTCTACACTACCAAGATCAAGAAAGGAAGTAAGAGGATCACCCAAGAGTGACTTTAGTTGAAGATGAAATAGAATATCAAAACATTAAAGTTGTAGCAGAAGATATTGAATAAATTATCATGATGAGAAGAACAATGATTTATCTAAGGAAATAACATGTGTATAATAAATAAGGTGGTAATGCATAGATATGAACAAATATTTTTCAAATAAGGTGTACTTTAGGAGATAAGATAAGCAAAGTAATTATAGATGGTGGTAGTTGTGAAAATATAGTTTATAAAGATATGATTGAGAAACTAGGCTTGTAATGTGAAAACCATCCTAATCCTTATTGGATTTCATGGTTTAATAAATGGAATGAAATTATAGTAGATAAAATATGTTTAATCAATTTTTCTATAGGTAAAACTTACAAGGATGAAATATGGTGTGATATTATACCAATGAATGCATACCATGTGTTATTGGGAAGGCCATGGTAGTTTGATAGAAGAGTAGTTCATGATGGAGCAAAGAACATGTATAGTTTATGTAAAGGTAGAATTAAGGTAGTTTTGTTACCTCTTAAATAAGAAGGGTGAGATGAAAGCATGTTGACTAAAAAATAATTTATCAAAGATATGAAGATGACATATTATTTCTATGCATTAGTAGTGAAGAAAGAAGACAAAGAAGTGGTTCATGTACCAACAACAATAGAAGTAGTGTTGAAAGAATATGCAGATGCTATACTTGATGATTTAATAGATGGTTTACTAGCAATGAGAGATATCCAATATCATATTGATTTTATTCTAGGATTAGCTCTACCCAATCAATTAGCTTATATGATGAGTCTAACAAAACATGCTGAATTGAATAAACAACTTACTAAATTGATGAGAAAGGGTGTAGTAAGGGAGAGAATGAGACTTTATACAACACCAACATTGTTAACTCTAAACAAAGATAGAAGGTGGAGGATGTGTGTGGATATTAGATAAATCAATAAAATTACAATCAAGTATAGATTACATATACCTCATTTAGATGATATGATGGATGTTCTTGCAGGAAAAAAATATTTTACCAATATTGATCTAAGGAGTGCTTACTATCATATTCAAAATTGTGAAAGAGATGAATGCAAAACAACATTGAAGTCTAGAGATAGTTTACATAAGTAGATGGTGATGCCATTTATATTATCTAATGCACCCAACACATTTATGAGGGTGATGAACACAGTGCTACAAGAATACAGTGGTAAGTTTGTGGTACTAAAGAAGAGCACTTACAACATTTAAGAATGGTATTAGAATTGTTAAGAAAATATAGGATCTATGTGAATTTGAATAAGTGCAGGTTTATGTAGAACAATTTGTTATTTTTTGGATCTATAGCTTCAGTAGATGGTGTAAGAATGGATGAAGAAAAAGTAAACACAATTGTTGAGTGGCCTATCCCAAAGAGCATCATAGAGGTAAGAAGTGTCCATGGTTTAGTAAATTTTTACGTAAAGTTTATTAAGAATTTTAGTAGTCTTGTTGCACCAATAACAAATTATATGAGAGGAAAATAGTTTGCATAGATAATGGTAGCAATAGAAAGCTTTAAGTTGATGAAGAAGAAAATTATAGAAAATCCTATTTTAGCATTATCATATTTTAACAAAGTGTTTGAGGTTGATTGTGATGCTTAACTTGTGGGAATTGGTGATGTGTTGAGTCAAGAAGGGAAGCCAATAGATTATTTCAGTGAGAAATTGAATGAGTTAATAGCAAAGTATTATATGTATGATTTTGAATTTTATGCCATTGTACAAGCATTAAGACATTAGAGGCATTTCATAGTGCCTAAGAAATTTATCCTATTTACTGATCATGAGGATTTGAAGTATGTGAACACTCAAAAGAAGTTAAATAATAGGCATGCAAAGTGGGTGTCCTATTGAAGGGTTATACTTTTGTGTTGAAGCACAAATTAGGAAAATAGATTCAAGTAGTTAATGCTTTGAGTAGGTGAGTGGGGTTGATAACTACTATGGTGAGTGAGGTAGTTAGATTTGAATTTATTAATGAATTATATGATACTAATATATATTTTGGAAAGATAGTTGAGAAATGCAAGAATCCATTGATAGATGATAAAATTAATGTTTATGAAGAGTATATTATGCAGAATGGTTATCTCTTAAAAGGGAAACAATTATATATTCCAATTAGGTCTCTAAGAGATAATATTATAAGATAATTGCACAATAGTGGCTTGGATAGACATTTTGGTAAGATAAAGACAATAGCTTTGGTGGAGAAGTATTTTTTGGCCAAATATGAATAGAGATGTGATAAAGTATGTTTCAAGGTGCAAGATATGTCAGGTGGAAAAAGGGAATGAACAAAATATAGTGTTATATATGCCATTACTAGTTCCAAAAGGACCATGGATACATTTGAGTATGGATTTTGTGTTGGGATTACCAAACACACAGAGAGGTAGTAATTCATTTTTTTTTGTAGATAGGTTTTTATAATATGGTTCATTTTATTGCATGTAAGAAAGCAAATGATGCCACTAGAGTTGTAGAATTATTTTTTAAGGATATTGTGAGATTTCATGGTGTTCCAAAAATTATTACATCAAATAGGGATAAATTTTATAAGTCATTTTTTGATGACTTTGTGGAAGAAGATTGGGACTAAGCTAAAATTTAGTAGTGTATACCATCCCCAAATAAATTAATAGACAGAAGTTGTAAATAGGAGATTGGAAATTTTATTGAGATGCATAGTTGGAGAGAAGCCAAAGCAATGGGACTTGGCTTTATCACAAGCTCAGTTTGCATATAATAGTTTAGTGAATAGATCAATAAGTAAATAAGCATTTTAGATTATTTATAGAATAAATCATGAGTGTTTTAGATTTAGTAGTTACCAATTGTATAACAAGTTAGTGATGATGTAAAAGCATTTGTAGAACATATATAGCGATTACAAGAAGGTAAGAATAAAGTTGTAGGCAAGTAATGAAAAGTATAAAATAGTAGTAGATGATAGAATAAGGTCAAAAATATTTGAAGAAAGATATTTAGTGATGGTATACTTGATTAAAGATGGATTTTTGAAAGGCACATATAACAAATTAAAGTACAAGAAAATTGGACCATGTAGAATTGTGAAGAAAATTAATGGCAATGCTTATGAGGTGAGTTTACCATAGAATTTTGATATCTCTCCAGTATTTAATGTTTCAAATTTATATGATTTCCATGAAAAATATGGTGAAGGTGAAGAATATTAATAATTATATTGGAAGAAATAGGTTCCAAAGAAGAAGAAAGAAAAGATAGTGCAGGTTCTAGATAAGAAGACAATAAACACATGGCAAGGAAGCTATGATAGGTGTTTAGTAAAGTGGGAAGGACTAAAATAGGAAGACAATACTTGGATTATATAATGGGAGCTAAAGAAGATTGATAAGAACAAATTTCATTAGTATAATCAAAATAACTCATATGAGTTGAGTGGTTTTCAACCAGAGGAGAATGATGTATAAAAAAGGTCAAACTTTTGGAGGCCATAATTTTTTATCCGTAAATCTGTTTAAGCCCATATTCACACCAAAATGACTGGATCAAAAATTTAAATACTGCCATAACTTTACCTTGTAATTATGGGATGTTTTTTTATATTTTTAATATGCCATACATGACCATTTAAGGGGCCTAAATTACTATTTAATATTATTTTCAAGTTTTTTTCTAAATTTAGAAATTATCTATTTTTGTAACTAGACTTGAACATTAGTGATAATTAATCTGATAGGTTAATTTTAGAATTTATTTTATTTTTAGATATTTTTAGAGTTTTACATGATTACATGTGAGACTTACTAAAAATAACAACTACTAGAAATAGTAGGTTGACTTTTATTTATTTTTAGAGTTTTGAATTTTGCATGTCAGCTCTAACTCTAAGTTGAGGCTTATTATGCATGTTTTAAAATTATTTGAATTATTCAATATGAATTCATTCTTATTATTGTTTAAAATATTGGCCTATTTTTAATTTTATTATCTTTATAGTTCTAGTTCATTACATCTAATACCAAGGCTTTCCAATAAGAAAACAAAAATTTCACAACGCTTTGATACAAAAAATGCATTCATTCATATGATCTCTATATGCAACCATAACTTTTGTTTGTGCTGAAATATCAAACAAACTGACAACTAAATGTTCTATGCCTTGTTTCAAAACTACTAAATACAAATTTTATCAAAACTTCATGTAAATGAGTGAATGAAAGAAAATACTACAAACCCTAATGTCATGTAAATACATTAGAAACTAAGTGTACCTAAAAC
>JARHVA010003587.1:820000-992500 GCA_037957365.1 Torreya grandis
CATGATTTGATTATGGAAAGTGGGGATAACAAATTTGGGTGGAGTATGTATAGGCAAAGCTTTTGTGATAGTAGAAAAAGAAGTTCTGCCTTGTATTGGTGACCTGGTATGGATGGGAGGAACACTCTTGGATCGTTGAACTTGAGGTTGTGGAGGAAAAAAATCAAAATTTTCTTGCTATACCAACTCAAAGACTAGGTCAACAACACCTTGGGTTCTCTGGCTTCTTGTATAGCATGGAGTTGCCAAATTATAGAGTAAAAATGGAAAATAATTGGTCCTACTTCAACTTAAAGCTTGAGGCTAAATTGATTGTTCTTCCCCAATGGAGTCACCAAAAAATTGTTGGGTGAATATTTTGTCACCAGATAATTGATGAGCAAAATAGGTCATATCAACCATAGCAAGGGAGATTGGTTGGCCAAGTGTGCAGGTTTACTACATCAAAAGGGGACAAATCTCTCCTCTCACCAAGGGGAGGTTCCCTTATAACTATGAGGAGCTATATACGATCTATATATGCAAAAAATAACACTCAGAGTAGGATGACACCATCCATCTCTCTTTTTTTAGAGATCATGCTCACAGATAAAGGAGAAATCTAGGTGAAAACACTGAAGGCACTTCTCTTTTTTTAGAAGTGGTCTTACAGGAAATAGTTGTCAGGATCCCTGCTCACTAAGAGCACACTTTATTACCTTTGTATAAGCAACTAAACACGAAATTTAACTAGAATGATAAGTAATAGAATTTAGAAACAACACAGAATATGAGAGATAATACACACTTGTATTAATACTCATCTAGAAGGAAATACAATAAAGAGATCATACTCTTCCCACACCTCTTGGGCGTACCAATAATTCTCTCTCAAGAGTTCTCTCTCTCAATTACAAACAAAATTAACTCAAATACAGAGTTGTTGTTTCAACCAGTCAGTATCAATACTGCCAGTACACCAACCAGTAAGTGACAATCAACTCAACCATTTTTGCCTACTTCTAATACCAACTGAGTACACCACCATACTCCAAGTAGATCTCACCTGATCTTGCTACCTATTGTGTTGCTGATCTCCCTGATCTTGCTACCCCATAGATCTAACTGACCTCACACACACACACACACCTACAGATCAACCAACCTTACTTACCATGTAGATCTCCCTGATCTTGCTATACCACAGATCAACTTGGCCTTGCACACCTGTCGACCTAGATCTTACACACCTGAAAGAACCCTTGTCCTTGCCTCACCAAGTCCTTATGATTCTCCCTTGGATAGAACCCTTCTGATTCTACAGAATCCTGATTCTACAATCTTACAATATAGCTCATGGGTCTCTTAAATAGATCCCATACAAACAATAATTAGACTTTCCAATTAAAATAATTAGAAATGCAGCTCAAGAATAAAATTAGTCTTTACATGCAAACTGGCCATTCAACAAACTAACTATTCATGTAACTAACAATTCTATAATGCATAGGTAATCGACGTTGGTCCCTGTCTGTCTGGAGATGACCGACGTCAGCTGATTCTTGACCAATGTTGGTAACTTTGTAACTGGATATGATCGACGTCGGTTGATCATGGCGATGTTGGTTGCTTTAGCACTCAGCAACCTCCTCCATGTTTGCATAATAGTGAAGCTTTTAGCTCCATAACCTAACAATCTCCCACTTGGAGATAAATAGCTACACCTGTACCTATACCTGTACCTGTACATCATCTAATTTTGTTTCCTGGCTTGTATCCCTCTTCAAGTTCAATCTTGAAGACCAACCACCACAGTGAACCCTGTGATGCTTCCCTTGTCATCCAAGTAACCTCCCATATCTGAATCTACATACCCATGTAGAGAAGTCCCTGACCCTGCATAGCATGTTAACTTGCTGCTAGTCCCTCTCAGATACCTGAGAATCCATTGAACTGCTTTCCAGTGCTTCTTTCCTAGATTGGCCACAAATTTGCTGACAGCTCCCACTGCTTGGGTAACATTAGGTCTAGTACACATGTAATTAACCTCATCATGTGAATTAGGACACTATTTTGTAAACTGTCCATCCATAGGTGTGCTAACTAGTTCTGCATCCTGCATCTTGAACCACTCCACTACCTTATTCACACAATCATCCTGAGACAACATCAACCTATGACTTTCCCTATCTCTAGGAATACTCATGCCAAAGAATTTTGCTCCTCCTAAATCCTTCTTGGCACACCACTTAACTAATTTTACCCTTAGCTCAGCAAAACCCTGCATGTATGAACCTGCAACAAGCATATCATCCACATACAGTAACAAGATAATGTTGCGACCATTATCCAACCTGGTAAAATAATCACAATGGTTACATTAACATTGACTAAAGCCATGCTTTGTCATACACCTGTCAAACCTATACCACTATCCTGGAGCTTGCTCAAGACCATATACCCTAGCCTTTCATCTCATGTGTCCATTCTCTCTCTTCTTTAACCTGGGAATCCGTTCATCTTTCAGTGCTTTCATTTCAGCTGGCAACTCTACCAAATCTCTCGTTTGGTTCTTTTCCAAGGAATCAACTTCCTCATTCATGCCATGCTCCCACTATTTCCTAGATTCTACCTACTCTACTTCTTTAAAACTTCCTGGTTTTTGACCATCAGTGAGCAACAAGTAGTCTAAAGAAGGTGAATAATGAATTTGAGGCTTACTTACCCTTTCAATCCTCCTCATGAGCATTTGAGACTCTTTGACAGCTTGCTATCCACCCAAAATCCATTCTTTGGTTGACTCTGGTCTGCACCCGACTGATGTTGAATCCACCTGATCACTGACATTGGTTCTCTGACTGACATTGGTGTCCTGGTTGCCGATGTCGATTTGTTGACTGACATCGGTCTCCACCTGCTTGACACCACTGACTCTAGTCTGCACATGATCGACATCGGTACCTACCTATTCAATGTCAGTTCCACCTGATCAACATTGGTAACTGTGTTTTCCTGTGAGTGATGACTTTTTACCCGTGAGCTCACCTTGGATCAAAACGCTTTCCAAACTACCCTGCTCAAAATCATTCAGCCCCTTGAGCTGATCTCTGCCCATCATCTCCTCCATGAAAACCAAGGCTTTTCAGTTCTTAAGTTTGTCAACGACATCAGACTTTCTCTTAAGAACATGCATTCCCTTCTCACTCATGTGACCAAGCCTACAAAGCCACATCTTTGCAACAAAAGGAGAATCAGTAATACAAGTAGATAAATAAAGAGTACCTACTTTCTTACCACATGATAATTCAAGTGCATCCGCTATGAGAGTTACTATGCATCCCTCATCACCCAACTTTCTTGAAGAAATTAGCCTCCTCTTCAAGACTGGGACATGCATGACCTTATTCAACACCCATGTGTTTCCCATCTACAATTTCAGTCGCACTTCCCCTTTGCCAACAATTTGACAAGGCTCACCAACCCCTAAATAAATCTTTCTAAAGTCTCCATGGACATAATCATGGAAAAATACTCTATTTGGGGTTGCATGGAAAGAGGCAATAGAATCTAAAACACAAGATTCTACTTTATCTAAGGAACATACAAGAGCATCTTGTGCAACAATACCTGCAACATCTGCTTCTTCATTTCCTTCATGCTAATCTTATGCCAACCAACAATCTTTCTTTACCTGCTCTTTCTTTCTATAATTCAGTAATTGAGAATTCTTGCCATTGAATTCCTCCATTCTTAGTGTACTTTCTTCTACCATTACTTTACTCCCACTCAATCAGAAACCCCTGAGAGTGACTTGTAATCAACAAACACTTAACACACTCTGACCACTTGTTAGTGTACCTAACCAAGCTCTGATACCAATTGTCAGGATCCTTGCTCACTAAGAGCACACTTGATTACCTTTGTATAAGCAACTAAACACGGAATTTAACCAGAATGATAAGTAACTAGAATTCAAAAACAACACAGAATATGAGAGACAATACACACTTGTATTAATACTCATCCAGAAGGAAATACAATAAAGAGATCACACTCTTCTCACACCTCTTGGGCATACCAGTAATTCTCCCTCAAGAGTTCTCTCTCTCAATTACAAACAAAATCAACTCAAATACAGAGTTGTTGTTTCAACTAGTCAATATCAATACTGCCAGTACACCAACTAGTAAGTGAGAATCAACTCAACCGTTGTTGCCTACTTCCAATACCAACCGAGTACACCACCATACTCCAAGTAGATCTCACCTGATCTTGCTACCTATTGTGTTACTGATCTCCCTAATCTTGCTACCCCACATATTTAACTGACCTCGCGCACACACACACACACACACACCTGCAGATCAACCGACCTTACTTACCTTGTAGATCTCCCTGATCTTGCTATACCGCAGATCAACCTGGCCTTGCACACCTACTGACCTAGATCTTACACACCCAGAAGAACCCTTGTCCTTACCTCACCAAGTCCTTATGATTCTCTCTTAGATAGAAACCTTTTGATTCTACAGAATCCTGATTCTACAATCTTACAATACAACCCATGGGTCTCTTAAATAGATCCCATACAAACAATAATTAGACTTTCCAATTACAATAATTAGAAACGTAGCTCAAGACTAAAATTAATATTTACATGCAAACTGGTCATTCAACAAACTAACTGTTCATGTAACTAACAGTTTTGGAATGCACATGCGATCGACATTGGTCCTTGCCTATCTAGAGATGACTGACGTCAGCTGATTCCTAATCGATGTCAGCAGATTTGTAACTGGATATGACCGATGTCGGTTGATCATGCTGACGTCAGTTGCTTTAGCACTCAGCAACCTCCTCCATGTTTGTATAATAGTGAAGCTTTTAGCTCCACAACCTAAAAATAGTAGGAGTTCTTTCAGGTAGTGACAAGTAATTGGTAATAGGGTGCAATAACTAGCAAAATGAGGTGTAACACAAAGTCTACACCTCAACTTTCCAAGAGTGAAACATGAAGAACAATGAGGGCACAAAGTCATCCCAAGGTCCTTTACACAGAAATAGAAAATAGATAAACACACTAAAGTCAATTATAGATAGCACAAAGTCTTCCCACAGTTGGCCTCAGGACACCTTCCTGATTACTTCCATTGATTCTACTTATTTCCTTAATTGGACAAGAATGCATTCAAAAGATAGATATAAGAACAATCTCCTAAAATGACATAAGCTATGATAGTACAAAGTTTGAAAGTAACTTGATTTCTCATTCAAACAAAGAAATATGATTAACAACCTGAGCTCAACATCTCAGTGATAGCCTCTAAATTTTGGTAGAGTTTTGCTTCTATAACCAAAAAGATATATTTTTTAAAATAAGAGATGTACAAGATATAGTAGCCAAGAAAGGCCTAGTGCTTTATTCCATGGAGTGACCCATGTTTCATTCAATGCTTTGAATGCATCTTTAATTTTGTCAAAGGACCATGTTGGAACAGGGTGGTTGCCTTAACTATGGCGTGTCAATTCATCTCAAATGTCTTCTCCTAGGCCTAGGTCATCTGGTCTATCTCCTAATGTCTGTGCAATTGTCTACTTTGCCTTTACTCTAAGGGAGACAAACAGGGGATGCCTTCAATGTTTGCAAGCCAACATATCTACTTTGCAGACTATTCTACATATTGGAATAAATTCTACGTAGATATTTTTGGCCTTCCCCTCTTTCTACTGTGATTTGAGCTCTCAGGATATCTTTTCCCCTTTTTATTGGCTCTTTCAGCTCTCTCTTTAGCTCGTCACTGAGTTCATTTTAACTTTTGTCTTTTTCTAGCTTTGTCTCTTCCTGGTTTTGAGCTCTCAGGGCTGAATTCCTAGCTTTACTGGCTCTTTGTGCTATTCTCTCAATAGTTCTTCCCTTTGGCCTTCGGGCCTTTTGCATTTAGGTCTGTACTCAAACCTTTAAAGATAAACAGCTATTTCATTGCCACAAATTTGACATCTTTGGGCCCGTCATCATTTGAATACCAATGGCTAGTTTATTGCCCTGAATTTGATGACTACGGGGACACCATCAGACGTTTAGATCCCAATGGCTAGTTCACGATGCTCAACTTTGACATTTACAGGTCCATCATCCTTTTTGTTAATTCCTTCAACTTTGTTGTTTGATCCTTCCCAAAGGGGACCTGCCCTTCAGGGTCTTGAGAAAGGTCTACTTTTTGGTCGATGAGAGCCCCTCGCAAGGGTACCTACCCTTTGGGGTCGTCATTCAGGCAGTCTTTGGGCTCCTTCAGGCTCCATTTGGCTGTCTTCAAGTTCTAATTCCTTCAAACAAAATGTCTGAAGGAATTCCTTCAGAAATTTTATCCAAAGGAATTGTTCCATTACCTTAGCCATTTTTGCTTTCGGTCAGCTTTTTGTCAAGTTTTTCCTTCAGGTGGGCTAATTCCTTCAGATAAAAGTCTAAAGGAATTCCTTCAGACTTTTTGTTTGAAGGAATTGCCTTAGCATTTTTGTTGCAAAAAATATTTTTGAAGGAATTCCTTTGCTTCATTTGCCCTATTCTTTTCCTAAAAAGAGATCTCACTCTGCCCTTCGCAAGGGCTATTCAAGCCCAAAACTACCCTTTGAATTTTTACAACTGTCCATTTTGGCTCCCAAATGCCCTCCACAAGGGCTTTTTGATCCTTAAAATTGCCTTTCAGAAAATTTGCAATGGTCCTTTTGGTTCCTAAGTGCCCTCTACCAGGGCACTTGTCCTTCGAGCTTTAGAAAGACTCGTTTGAACTTCCTGATTAAACTGACATTGAAAAATGCCTAAGTGTTGAGAGCTTGTTTCTTTCCTACAAAGTCCGTAGAAATGAACCAACAGGGTCTATAGAAATGAGTCTATAGAAACTAGAAACTAACCTACAAAGTTTGTAGAAATCAAACTACGAAGTCCATAGAACTGAGTTCGTAGAAATGAGCCTGCCTACAGAGTTCATAGAAATCAAACTGTGAAGTCCATATAATTGAGTCCATAGAAATGATCCTACTTGTAGAGTCTGTAGAAATGAACCTATGGAGTCTATAGTTTTGTGTCTACAGAGTCCATAGAAATGAGTTTGTAAAACTGAGAAACTAACCTGCTGAGTTTGTAGAAATGAGTCCAACCTGTAGAGTCTGTAGAAACAAGTCCATAGAATCCATCCTACAGAGTCTATAGTTTTTAACCTATGAAGTCTATAGAACTGAGTCTATAGAACTGAGTCTGTAGAACTTAGCCTGTAGAGTCCGTAGTTTTCTCTAAGTCTCTTGAGCTTGAAAGAGTCCATAGAAATGAGCCTGTGGAGTCCCTAGAAATGAGCCTGTAGAGTCTGTAGAAACATATCTGCAGAGTCCCTTAGCTAAAAAAGTTTGAAAAATAGAGAATTTGAAGGCTCAAAACAATTTTTGAGAAGGGAAGAGAGAATTTTTGGCTTGTAAGACCAAAAATAGTTCATGTGTTGTCCCAAAAATGAGTGATAGACTTTGGGAACAATAGCTCAATATCAAAAATGAGTGACAGATTGTGTTCGAAGGAATTGGAGCCTAAAGACAGCCAAATGGAGCCTAAAGACCGCTCGAAGGATGACCTTGAAGGGTAGGTACCCTTACGGGGGGATCTCATTGACCAAAAAGTAGACCTTCCAGAAGACCTCAAAGGCTAGGTCCCCTTTGGGAAGGATCAAACAACAAAGCTAAAGGAATTGCCAAGAAGGATGATGGGCCCATAGACATCAAAGTTGAGCATCACGAACTAGCCGTTGGGATCCAGACGTCCGGTGACGTCCCCATAGCCATCAAATTAAGGGCAATAAACTAGTCATTGACTTTCAAATGATGATGGGCCTAAAGACATCAAATTCATGGCAATGAAATAGCTATTGATCTTTAAAGCTTTGAGCATAGACCTAGATGCAAAAAGCCCAAAGGCCAAAGGGAAGAACCATTGAGAGAATAGTGCAAAGAGCCAACAAAACTAGGAATTCAACCCTGAGAGCTCAAAACCAAGAAGAGACAAAGCTAGAAAAAGACAAGTTAAAATGAACTCAGTGACCAGCTGAAGAGAGAGCTGAAAGAGCTAGCAGAAAAGGGAAAAGATATCCTGAGAGTTCAAATCATAGCAAAAAGAGGGGAAGGCCAGAAATATTTATGTAGAAGTTATTCTAGTAGGTAGAATAGTCTACAAAGTAGATATTTTGGCTTGTAAACATTGAAGGCACACCCTGTTTGTCTCTCTTAGACTAAAGGTGAAGTAGACAATTTTGCAAACATCAGGTGATAAACCAGATGACCCAAGCCTAGGAGAAGACATTTGAGATGAATTGACATGCCACAGTTAAGGCAGCCACCCTGTTCCAGCATGGTCCTTTGACAAAACTAAAGATGCATTCAAAGCATTGAATGTAACATGGGTCGCTCTATGGAACAAAGTGCCTAGCCTTTCTTGGCTACTATATCTTGTAAATCTCTTCTTTTAAAAAAAAAGATCTTTTTGGTTATAGAAGCAAAACTCTGCCAAAATTGAGAGGCTATCACTGAGACATTGAGCTCAGGTTGTTAATCATTTTTTTTGTTTGAATGAGAAAGCAAGTTACTTTTAGACTTTGTACTATTATAGCTTGTGTCATTTTAAGATATTTTTCTTATGTCTGTCTTCTGAATGCATTCTTGTCTAGTTAAGGAAATAAGCAGAATTAGTGGAAGTAATCAAGAAGGTATCCTGAAGCTAACTGTGGGAAGACTTTGTGCTATCTACAATTGACTTTAGTGTGTTTGTCTATTTTCTATTTTTGTGTAAAGGACCTTGGGATGAATTTTTGCCCTCATTGTTCTTCGTGTTTCACTCTTGGGTAATTGAGGTGTAGACTTTGTGCTACACCTCATTCTGCTAGTTATTGCACCCTATTACTAGTTACTTGTCACTACTTGAAAGAACTCCTGTTGTTTCTTGTAAGGCCACTTATGAAAGAAGAGAAGTGTCTTCAATGTTTTCACCTAGATTTCTCCTTTATTTGTGAGAATCATCTCTGAAAAAAGAAAGATGGATGGTGTCATCCTACCTTGAGTGGTATTTTTTGCATATATATATATATATATATAAGGGAATCTCCCCTTGATGAGAGGAGAGATTTATCCCCTTTCAATGTAGTAAACCTACACACTTGGCTGACCAATTTCCCTTGCTATGGTTGATATGACCTATTTTACTCATCAGTTAGCTGGTGACAAAATATTCACCCAATAGTTTTTTGGGGACTCCGCTGGGGAATAACAAGTAGTTTGAAGCCTCAACCTTCAAGCTGAAGCAAGACCAATTCTTTTCCATTTTTACTCTACAATTTGGCAACTCCACGCTATACAAGAAGATAGAGAACCCAAGGTGTTGTTGACCTGGTCTTTGAGTTAGTGCAATAAGGAAATTTTGATTTGTTTCCTCCACAACCTCAAGTTCAACGATCCAAGAGTGTTCCTCCCATCCGTACCAGGTCACCAATACAAGGTAGAGCTTCTTTTTATACTATCACTAGAGCTTTGCCTATACATACTCCACCCATATTTTTTATGTCCACTTTCCATAATCAAATCATGGTAGTTTAAGGCCCCTAGGGTAACTCTTTTGGCCAACTTAATCTAACTCCACCTCTACACGAGCTTCCATGCAGTTCAAGGAAGAATTTCCCCAAATTCTTTAGTGATGGGAGAGTTCACCCTGATAAACACATTATAGCCTTCAGCATAGCCTATGGTGTGATAGGCATGGATTATGAAGATGTAGCAATTAGGCTGTTTGTGAAAAAATTGCAAGGTGCTATTGCAGACTGGTTCTATCATCTGTAGGTCCAGACTGTGATTGACTGGAACACTCTTAAAGCTAAGTTAGAAGTAAGGTTCAAGCCTATAGAAGATGCACATGCCTTGCTATCCCAGCTCACACAAATGAAGAAATAACCTCATGAACCTATGAGGGATTTCATTGCCAAGTTTGACAAGCTGAGGAATCAGATTCCTACAATTGCTCAGCCAACACTTGAGAACCTTAAATATTTCTTCATCAACTCACAGCTACCTAAAGTGAGTTTTTTGTTGAGACGTTCTAGCCACATAGACCTTATTGTTGCTCAGGATTTGGATACTGAGGTGGAAGATGACCTTATCTTGGTAGGAAAGACAAGGAGAGATCCTAATAGAGGTAAATCCTCTTCATCTTCTGAATATCCATCTACAAGCACCACTGATCCAATGGTGCAAAAAATGGCAAATGAGTTGCTTACTCTCAAAAAGCAAATGGTGCAAGGAATGTCATTTGCTCCTTCATATAGATATATACCAAGAAGGACATTCCCTAATAAGATGTACCAAGGCAATGCTGTTAGGAATCAAGGGTAGCTAAACCGTCTTCCTCCCATTCAAGGAAAATTGGTGATTGAAGCACTTCCAACCAATTCAACAATTAGATATCTTGAAGTAGAATCATATTTCTCCTTCTAGCCTGAGTTGAACCATGAAGATGACACTAATATCTTCATGGAAGGAGAAGAAGAATTAGTTGGCGACTCCAACATTAGTTTCTTGAATTACCAGGATGAACCTAGAAGTGAAGGTAAAGCATTTGAGGGATCATACACTATTTTTACCAGGTCCAAGAATTAGTCAGCCCAACAAGCTGATAAAGAAAAAATAGATGAGCAACCTCAACCTATAATTTTGATTGCCAAACGAGGAACTACTCTGCCTTTCAAGCAAAAGACTCGGTGATCGCTAAAAAAGTAAGTACTTCAAGTATGCCTTCACCTTCAACTTCAATTTCACAGATTAGTCCTCCCCCCCCTAAAAACTAGAAGGATGAACTCCCTTCCCCTCTTCATAATTTACTTCAGACATTTGACATAATTGACCATATCAAGAAAACTAAAATTCAAATGTCTGAATTTGAATTCCTACAATCCAACCCTGAGCATTTGGATAAGTTGGTTTAATGTGTGAAGAATAGAACCATCCCTACGGGACCAACTATTCCAAAGGTGACTCCCATGTCTACCCATAATAACCTTGTCATTACTCCTCCTATTTCTCTCAAAAGGACTGAACCATTCTATGTCTCCTTGCTGATAAATGGACATCAACTGAACAATTGCATCATAGACTTAGGTGCATCTGACAATGTCATGCCTACCAAAGTAACTGAATCCCTTGGTCTCACACTAACCAAGACATTGGGAGATGTTTCTCCATGGAGAAACAATAAGTGCCACTATTGGGACAAATCAAAGACGCCCAATTTGCATTTGCAACATTCTCAAAAAAGAGAATCAAGATGACAGTTTTGGTAGCTGACGTCCTAGCCTCATACAGAATTCTTCTTGGGAATTTTTTTTGCAAGGATGTTTGTGGTGAGTTATGCATGGAATTTTCTGAAGCAAGGATCCCAATTAAAGGTGTCATGTAGAGATTGCTCTATGAGAAGGAAGCAAAATATGTGGTCACTAAAACATCAGCACTTGAAGCTCAAATTTTGTTTGAGTCTTCAGGCATGGGTAATTATTTCTTGACCACAAAAGATGTTCATGTTTTAGCTGATGAAACTTTTGAAAATGACAGTCTAAAAATTGGTTCAGATGAACAACAGAAGACAAGCTAGAGCATAGTGTAAATGCAAAAGAATCCCCCCTTCTAAGTGAAGAAAAATCTAAGGTAAGGTCAGCTTCTGATGATGTATGGATACTAGAATTTGATGGCAGCTATTCCTCTACCAGTTCAGAAGTTGGGATTATGTTGATATCTCCCCAAGGAGATATTTTTATTTCTTCATGCAAGTTGTAGTTCAAAAATACTAACAATACTAATGAATACGAATCTATATTTCTTGGATTCAAGGCTGATCATGATAAAGGCATCAAACTCCTTCATGCCAAAGGAGATGCTAAACTGGTGGTTTTCTAGGTAAGGAACTTGTATCAAACCAAAAATGAGAGATTGTGCCACTACCACAATCTAGTTTGAGATCAAATTGAAAGCTTTGATGCTTTCAACATCTCTTCCATACTTAGGGAATTCAATGTGAGTTGATGCTTTGGTTGTTTCAACAACTCTGTTGGTTCCTCACCCTAATTTTAAGGAAAACAATACACTATCGAACTGGTATTTTGACCAAGTGTGCGTGATAATGCCAATCATTGGAAAGTATTTAATGGTGAACACCAAATCATTGCCTTCTCAGAATAAAAAAATAGCTTCAAATAGCTCCACTTCAAAGGCAGTGAACCAACCCCTGAATCAAATTTAGATGTAGGTGAAGAATTCCTGCAATTTAAAGGGAATAAAATTCCCAAAGGATTGGTTTCCCTTGAGAAGTTGTTTGAAAAGCATGACAGGTTCATCAAATAGCAACAAATGGATTCAAGATCTTCTCAAGAGTTTGATCAAATAAATTTGGGTACCAAGAAAAATCCCAAGATAGTGAACATTGGGAAGTGTTGCACTCAAGAAGAAAAGTTCAAGTTCACTGCTCTGCCTGCCAGTACATGGATGTCATAGCATACTCTTATGATGATCTGAAGTCACTCAGGCTTGATGAAATTTGCCATAAAATTCCTCTCAAAGATGATTTGACACCTTACAAGAAAAAATCTAGGTAGTATAATCTGAAGATATCAGGGAGTATTCTATCTGAAATACAATTTTTTTTGAATGTTAGGATAATTTTCCCAATCCATCATTCTACATGGATTGCCAACATAGTGCCTGTGAGGAACAAGAATAGTGAAATTTGCCTCTGCATAGATTTTAGGAATTTGAATCAGTCATCCTTAAAGGACAACTATCCTCTGCCCATCATGGACTAAGTGCTTCAGATAGTGACTAGTTTAGAGATGTTACCAATGCTAGATGGCTTCTTAGGATACACTCAAGTCAAAGTTAGTGAAGTAAACTAGCATAAGACTACCTTCACCACATCTTGGGGTACCTTTGCATACTGAATAATGCCATTTGGCCTGATAAATGCTGGCACCACTTTCCAGAGAGCAATGGACCTTGTTTTCAAGGATGAAATGGGTAAGTTCATTGTGGTATACCTTGATGACTTGACTGTCTTTTCCAAGCATTGCTCTGAGCATGTGTGCCATTTGCAACAAGTGCTGGAACGCTGCCACCAAAATGGAATTTCTTTAAATCCCAAGAAGTCTATCTTTGGAGTGATTGAAGGGAATCTTCTTAGACACATTGTATCTAGAGAAGGCATAAAGATTTACTCAAAAAGAGTCAAATCCATCCAAGAACTTACCCTGCCCATAAGTAAGACTGCAGTTCACTCTTTCTTTGGAAAAGTGAATTTTTATGAAGGTTCATCCCTGAGTTCACTGAGAAGACTTGACATATTGTAAACATGATGAAGGGAAAGGCCACCTTCAGCTGGACTGAAGAAGGCAGATTGGCATTCTGGGACATCAAGACAGCCATTGCCCATGTCCCAATTCTTTTTTATCTAGATTATACTACAGATTTCACAGTGTATAGTTATGCTTCTGAACACACACTTTCAACAATTTTGGTTCAATAGAATGAAGAAGGTATGGAATCTCCCATATCTTTCATGAACTATCCTCTCAAAGCTCTTGAGCTAAAGTATTCAAACATGGAGAAACATGCTTATGCAGTGGTCAAGGTAGTAAAGCACTTCCATTTATACATCTTGAATTCACGCATTATTGCCCTAGTTCTTGATACCACAGTCAAATCCATACTAACTCAGTAGGAGTTTGGAACCAAAAGGGGCAATTGGATTGCTAAAATCCAAGAGTTTGATCTAGTTATCAAACCGATGAAGCTTGTGAAGGGAAAGGACATCTGTCAATTGATTGCTGACAACAGACCTAAAGAAGCAGGGCATGAAAAAAATAAGTAGAAGACATGCCAATAGTCCTCTTTGTCTCCACTACGAATGAGTGGTATTCAAGTATTGCTCATTTCCTTACTTATGGTGAGTGTCCTATCCACCTATCCCATAAAGAAAGGAGGACTATTAAATTGAAAGCTGCCAATTTTGTCCTGTGGGACAATGGCCTATACAAGAGGAGCCTTGATGGAGTGTTCCTTCACTACGTGGATAAAGAGTAGCAGAACCCACTTTTGAGGTCTTTCCATAATCTATCCTACAGAGGACTTTTTTTTGCATGTGATTACCCATAAGATTTTGTGAGCTAGGTATTATTGGCCTACTCTATTTTAGGATGCATAAAAATGGGTACAAATATGTGAACTATGCCAACAATTCGTTGGAAGACCCAAGTTAATTGATCTACCTCTCAAGCCAGTGGTGATAGAAGAGCCATTTCAAAAAAATGGGAATTGATTTCATTGGTGCTATAAACCCATCTTCAAGTGATGGACTAATTATGTCCTCTCAACCATAGATTACTTCTCTAAATGGGTGGAAGCAATTCCAACCAAGCATGCTACTTCAGAAGTAGTATGCGATTTCCTAAAAGATAACATCATTTCCAAGTTTGGGATCCCAACCAAGATTGTGACAGACAATGCTTCCTATTTCTATTCTCATGAGATCACTTAGTTTTGTTTTTACTATGGGATTACCCTCTCCCACTCCTCTAATTATTTCCCATAAGTGAATGGCCAAGCTGAATCAAGCAACAAGAACCTGGTGACCATGATCAGTTAGTTGGTGACAAAATATTCACCCAACATGATTTATAGTTGGATAAGCTCCTTTGTTAAACACTTTCTTCACTTGTGCTTGATGAATTTCCATGGCTAGCACAAACTAATTTCTTGTTTCTTCCAAATCTATAAGCTCAACATACCTAACCTCCATAGGCTCATTCTCCCACAATTCAAACTGATGCATTAGTTCTAAAGTAGAAAACTCAAGAGAAATGGGTAACCTCACTTCCTTACCATATACCAAATTATAAGTAGAGTTGGATATTGACCTTTTGTAGGTGATCCTATCATCCCATAGAGCTGACTTCAACTTGAGATGCCATGACCTTTGATTGTCTTTAATAATCCTTCTTATGATCTTCAATAGGTTCTTATTCATAGATTTAGTAAGGCCATTGCCTTATGGATAATAGTTTGATGAAGTGCTAAGATAAATTCCATATTGAAAAACCCATTGGCTGATCCTAATTCCCAAAAAATCCATTGCATTATCAAAAATAATGGTTGAAGGAACTCTAAATCTAGTAAAAAACCTTCATAGAAATCTAGAACATTAGTTTTGTTTACTTCTTTCAATGCCACTGCTTCTGTCCAATGTTTGAAATAATCTGTAGTAGTTAGAATCCATTTATGTCCTAAACTTGAAGGAGGATTTATGAGACCAATAAAGTCAAATCCCCATTAGACAAAGGGTTGATCCATCACAATTGGTTGAAGAGGTAAAGCTATAAGTTTCACTTGTCCCACAAACATAGCACATTGTTTGCACTTCCTTACCCATGCATGGCAATCAGTAAATAAGCTAGGCCAATAGTACACACCTCTCATGACCTTAAGGTTTGTATTTATTGTATAAAAATGTCCACCATGTCCATCATGGAATTCTTCAAGTAATATCTGAGTTTGTCTTGGTTCTATACACCTTAGCAACATACCATTGATATCTTTCTTGAACAAAACACCATCAATAAGTAAAAATGGAATTGATTACAACCTAAAATATCTTCTTTTTGAAGCACTTAGTTGAGAGGGATAAGGACCATCTTAGATATATCTTACCAAGTCATGAAACCAACTGGAAGGTGAGGTATGACCAGCTACAACCTCTTCATCATTTGACACCAAAACAACTTCATTAGTCTCTTGAAAGTCTTGAGCTAGATTCTCTCAAAGTCCTTTGCCTCTATTCAGCTTTGTGACCTTAATTTACATGTCATACTCCATTACCTTGGTTATCCAACTAGCTCTCTTCTCATTTATATCTTTGTTCAAAAGGAACTCCTTGATGCTTGGATGGGGAATCATTAGGTGTATTTTATTGTTAGACAAAAAATATTTAAATTTTTTAAGAGACCTTATAACTGAAAGTACATGTTTTTCAACAAAGGAGTACCTTGTTTCATATTCTTCCAAGCCTTGACTAAAGGAAGCTATTGGCTACTCCAAAGCCTCATGATTTTTTTGCATAAGAATGCTTGAAATGGTGTCCATGTTATCATAAGTATATAAAACTAAATCTTTTATGAAATTTGTATTTATAAGTGTAGGAGCACTAGCTATGGCCTTATTAATATCTTCAAAACTTTTAATTCTTTCTTTGGACGAGCTGAAGCTCTAATTCTTCTTTAGCATGGTAGTAAGTGGCTTAGCTAAAATGGTAAAATCTAAAATATATCTCCTTATGAAGTTGATTTTCCCAAAGAATCTTTGCATAGTCTTTTTGTGCTTAGGTAAGGAAAGTGTAAAAATGGAGTCTACCCTTTCAAAATCTATACTTAAACCATGCTTTGAAACAACATGTCTAAGAAGCTTACCTTCATGAACTGAGAAGACACATTTTTTGGGGTTTAGAGATGCCCCAAATTGCCTACACTTTTCAAACACTTGCTTGAGATGGACCATGTGATCTTCTGCACTCTTTGAAAACATGGTTATATCATCCAAATAAACAAGTATAAACTTGTTAAGAAGGCCTTGGAATTCCATATCCATGGCTCTCTAAAAGGTTTCTCTAGCATTAGATAATTGAATGACATATTTATGTATGCAAATGTCCCTCACCTGGTTGTGAAGGCTATCTTAAATTGGTCCTCTTATTTGACTAAAATTTGATTGTAGCCACTATATCCATCCAACAAAAATAACCTCTTTGAACCTACAACAAGCTATAAAATTTGTTCCATTGATGATAATGGATAGTATTCTTTAAGTGAAGCCCTATTCAAATCATGGAAGTCAACACACAATCTAATCTCATCATTCTTCTTTTGTAATAGAACAAGAATTAATGCCCAATTTGAGTTATTGATTGGAAATATAATAGCTAACTCTATGAGCTTGTGAAGCTCAACTCTTATCAAAGGTTCAAGCTTAGGATTAATAGGCCTTTGTCTTTGTCTTACTAGCTTAGTTTCAGCCTCTAACTCAATGGTGTGTTGAGCTAAACTTGGATCAAATCCCTTGAGATCACTATATTTCCATGCAAATACTTCATCAAAACTTGTGTATAACTCAATGAAAGCTTGTTTTAATGAAAGAGTGCATACCTAACCCAACTTCAAAATCTTACCAGCTGCAATCTCTACATTGGCATAATGCTCTTCTTTTGTT
Organism: Torreya grandis; assembly: GCA_037957365.1. Lineage (NCBI taxonomy): Eukaryota > Viridiplantae > Streptophyta > Pinopsida > Cupressales > Taxaceae > Torreya > Torreya grandis. The sequence continues at coordinate 837,296 of JARHVA010003587.1, forward strand.
GACAAGGATGAATATTCCTTCATTAACTCATCATCACCACTGAAAATATTCTCAAGTGTGACCAATACCTTGGGCAACTTATTTGTTTTTAGTTGCACAATTCTGATCACCATACGGTTGTAGGTGTTTTGATTCGTTTCTTGAAGAAAACTCAACCTCCTCTTGCGAAAATTTCACAATTTGATTGTCATATTTGAACATTTGCCAATTCTCATGATTATTTGGAACAGAAGGCCTTACAACCACCTTTATATGTGACTAATTTTTTTCATTTTTTATATCAGTTGGGATACTAAATTATGATCCAACGGCAGCCAACCTATATGCGTGTTTATTTTTGCCTCTTGGTATTACTTAAATGTTAAAATCTTGAAAATGTTCAAGTAACTCTCATATTATATGATTTTAATATTTAAGAAATAAATTTTTACATACATTCAAACCTATTACTTGGTGGACTACAAGCTCACTATCACCAAACACTTGCAAAGAATTGACTTTCATCTTCCTAGCCCACTACAAACTGTGAACTAGTGCCTCATACTCTGCAAAATTGTTTGAAAAACTAAACTAAAACATAATAGTAGAGAAATACCTTTGCTTTTTTGGATAAAACAACATTGTTCTAGCCTTGATACCATGTTTATTCCTTGATCCATCAAATTACAATTGCCACAAACCTTCACTAGATTCATCATCTTTAATCATGGCTAGAATTGGTACATTATTCTCATGAAGGCAATACACACCAAGTCCTTCTCCTTCAATAAACTTAAAAGGATCATGATCATTAAAATTAGAATCCCACTCATCAATAAATTTTTTTGGAACTCTATCCAAAGGTGATCCATTTTCTACTTCACTAGTTTCTATCACATCATTCGAGATGATACAGTTAGTGTTTACAACACTTGACATATATGGCTCCATATGGAAACGTGCAATAGGTTCAAAATGAATCATTAACTTGGTATCATACCTAGTTATGAACAATAAATAAGTCTAATTAGCTAAAAAATATCCCCCAATCTTTGAGGTGAAGTCCCTTGAAAGGCATATAGTAAAGTAAGGAGGCAAGTCTACCACAACAACATCCTACTAAATAGTAACATTGGGATACGAATGTATTTTAAATTTTAGATATTTGATGATGCTGACTATATTTTTTGGTGACCCATCCAGTTGTAATACCCCCTTAGTGTTTACTCATAAACAAGGTCGAGTTTGTTTGTAATCTATTTAGGCATGACTGTACTACTAACTCCACTATCCACCATACAGTTATGAACCAAAGTATCACCTAATATCAAATAAAGGTAGAAAGGAGAAGTTTTATTTGTTTTTACCCTAGTTTTTTCCACCTTTTCCATATATTTACTTGTTGCTTAGTTGGCTGATCCGAATTAGTTAAGACAACTCCTTTGTCAACCGGTTTTGGAGATAATTTGAGAGCTGAAAGCTCTTGGATGAGCATATATTTTTGCCATGGAATGGAAAGATAATCACACATGATAATGCTGAGATTATACTTCTTCATTTGATCCACTATACTGAACTGAGATCCACCAACCTTAGGTTGCACTTTTTGAAGAATTGGTTGCTCATGAACTAGGGGTTTTCAATGACTTTACTAACCTCTATATTCTGATTTTTATATGTTATAGGGGCAGCAGGTTATTATTTTATAATCTTAGAAAAAAAATTAGGATTACTTGAAACATTTTTCACCTATTTTAGTTCATCAATGGATCTTATTTTAGCTCTAGTTACAACTACAACTTGACCACTCATACTGTTAGTTTCAACACCCTGAGTAAAAGCAACATGATCATCTTGCCAATTTACATTAATGACATCAGGCTACCCTTGAACTTGTTGAGTCTCTCCTTGTGATGCCAAAATTGTATCTTGGTATTGACCTTCTTGAAAATAAAACTCTTTTTGTGTCATTTATGGCATAGTGATGTTTTGTGATACCAAGGTTTGGTTTTAAACATCATTAAGATTTAAGGATTGCCAATCCAAATATTACATCAAGTTATTTTGAGGTGGGGTGGGAAAAATGGTATTTGAAGTGGAGGGAGCATTAAGATCAAGGGTAGCATATGGCTTAGCTAGAGTTATGGCTCCTTGTGTTTGATAAGGTGGTCTATTCTCTCTAAAACCTTGTTAAGGAGGCCTTTGATCTTTGAAGTGCTGATAGGTGGTCTAATTTTATTATTGATAGGGCCTATTAGAATGATATTATTGTCTCTTGAGATTCACTATTTCATTCCCAAATAATTGTAACAAGCTTTTCAACTCTCCTATCTCACTAGCTTGACTATTAGGTGCTGTAATTTGAGCTTGAGGTGATGGAATAGGAGCTAAGGATGGAATTTGAGGAAATTGAGGGGCTAGTATAGAATTCAATTTTTGAAATATACGCATTAGAGGTCTTGGATAAATCTTACCAGCTTGTATCAAACTATTCTCTGGCCTAATTGTAACCTCATAAGCATTTGGAAAAGTAGTACCACCCATTAACTGTATCATCACACTAATGTCAGAGTTAAGAGATTTTAAATAATATATAAATGTATATTCAGGAGATGGTCTAATCAAAATAGGTATCTTAGTCCATGTCTTTTGGAATTTGAGGTTAAAATCAGACATGAACTCATGAGGAGCTCTATTTATGGTAGTTAATTTCTCAACTAAAGATAGGTGATCTAATTTGTCCTCAAATTGGTTGACTAAGGCTACACCCAATTCATCCCAAGTAGAAATGGAGTTTAGTGGGAGATTTCTATACCACTGCAATGCTTTTCCTTTGAAGGAAGAAATAAGCATTCTAATAGCAACATTATCCTCAACAACATTATGGACTGAATAGAGATTAGCTACTTCTTAGATATGCTCAATAGGGGTTGTTTGGTTTTTTCTTAAGTTGAATGGGATACTCTTGAGGATAGATACAAGAATATCATCAAGATGTGCTAGATTCAGTGGGCTACCTCTATTAAATGGAACAAACACTTGGTTTTTGATGGCCATTTGGATAGTGGGGATTGTAGTGCCTAGAAAAATAAGATAACCAAGGGACAAATATTTCTTCTGAGGATATGGATTTTCCATCCTAAACCTTGATCTCTTATATGATATAAATTCAAAAGGAATACCTTTACTAGCTAACCTTATGGTAACCTTTGGCATGAAAGGATTGCTTGAATGGTGCTATGAACCTTACAACCTGAAGAATCTTTAGCTTGTGATGAAGATGAATATTCTCATCTGCTAAAACTACTTCTCCTTAGCTTCAAACTTCTTTAGATATGCAAATAATTTATTTGAGGTCCCATCGGCCATGCCAAAAACTATTGACAATTAGAATTGCACCCTTTTGAAGGTAGTTTCAGGCCTTCACAATCTACTAAAACATGGAAACAATCCTAGGCTATGGGTGGCCTAATTGGTAGATTGAATCTCTAGATTCTAAGGGCTAGCTCCCTTTGGTGTATCAATTAAGATTTGTACTCTACACTAAAAACTACCCAAAATAAGGTAAGAAATAAAATTGAAAAGAAATCCTATCTAATGATGGTGATACACCTATATTTTAGTTCATCCACTCAATTTGAGATTTTAAAAACACTGATTAAACAAGAAAAGGATTGAACTTTCAACTCCAATTGACTCCTATGCATCAGTATTTCATGAAAAGGTTTTTATCTGATGATCAAATCTTGAGTTAAATGATGGAATAATTTTGATTCAAGGCACTAACTAACCACTTATATCCACTATGAACTTAGCCAAAAGACATCAAACATATAACATGACCTGCATAATCTAATCAACTATACTACTAGGTAAGAATCAAAACTTGATAAGGAAGAAAATTCTATCACATATGCAAATCACTGACATCAATACACTATACTAGCACCTTGGAATTTGAAAGCAGTCCTATTTATCTAAAAAAGGTTATAAAACTAAAATTTTGGTAGAGTCTGGTCTTTCCAAAAGAGGAATCCTTAAAATGGATGAAAAAACCAACTTATATAGAAAAAACATACAAAATCCAAGAGATTGCTGCTAAAAATAGAAGAGGAGATTAACTCCCACATCATGCCAAGTCCAACACCAACTATGACAAGATAACCAAGCCTTCAAATAATATCTTTTATCTTATGCCTTGCATGAAAAGCTCTTTGGCATTGAAAATTATGGTGAGCGCATTTCACAATCCTTATTTAGAATAAAGATTAAATTCTTCAAATGTGAATGGATCTTTGGTAATTAAATTATCTTCATGCATGATGTTACACCAATATTCAAAGAGAAAACTCCACTTGAAGTTGAGTTGGAAGTGTTTAAAAGGCTTTGATTAATAAGATAGATAAGAGTGCATGCATGAAATTCTATGTTAAGCTCTCCTTGAACAACGATCTAACATTAAACTCTTTGATCCATTCATGCATTTGAGTCTCCCTTTGTCTTTGAAAATGCCTTTTTTTGAAGGGTAGATACCCTTTAACTTTTTTGAAATGCACCATTCAGATGTTTGAAGAGTCCTTTCAGATTTCTACAATAGACCCTTCAGCAAAATTGAAAGTATCCCTTTGGAAAAAATAGAATGGTCCTCTTGCCCTTCAAAAAAGTTGTAAAAGACTTTTCTGAAGGAAAAGAACCCTTCAAAAAAGTTGTAAAGGACCTTTTGGATTTTCTTAACAAGGACCATTTCTTGCAAAAAGTACCTTTCAGAAAAATTGGAATGGTCCTCTTGCCCTATGGAAGAATCGAAATGGAACTTTTACCTTTGGAAAGAACCTTTAGATCTTTTGAAACTACCCTCTTGGATAATTTCTTTGGACTTTCTTCTTGACAAAAAATACCCTTTGAGAAAGTGTCAAGTATCTTTCAGAATTTTTGTAATGGTCCCCTTCTTTGGAAAAGTTGAAAAGGCCTTTTGAGATTTTTGAAAATGTCAATTCCTTTAGACTTTTAGAAAAGCCCAATTCCTTCAGATTTGTTGAAGTTGATCCTTTTGGGAAATTTGCAAAGAACAATTCCTGACACTTAGACAAAAGGCATAGTTATGCAAGTTTCAAATGATAAGGGTTGCAATTTGGCCGGTGGGTTCAAAATTGTCAACACATACCTACAAGAAATCATAGGAACATATGAAAAGCATAGTAAAATTATTTGACAGAAGGATTTTGTTTGATACATTTGAGTAAACATTTACTGTTATTTTAGTGATATTATTAACTGGGATAGAAATAAGTTAACATTTACTAGTATGTGAATGAAAACATTTATGATTAAAATCCACATAACTTTAAATGTTAAGTGTTTTAAACACACTCATCCTTCAACATGGCACTTTGTTTCATATTAATGACCCATAGTAATTTCATGATGTGCTTGACTTCATGAATTTTAATCCATAGATAAAATAATATGTTTGTTTGAAAATTATTATTGGTCATAATTTTAAACCTAGTGATTTAAGTTTGTGTTCTTAGGTTATCCCACTAGATTGTCTAAGAGAGGGAACAACAAACCATGGTTTTACTTGTGAAATAATTAAATAATATAAATGTTGCAGTTAAGGAAATATATGTGTTAAAAATAAAAAAACACATACATTAATTTAGAAACATTTAAATTTTGATACAAAAATAATACCATAACATAAAATATTTAGTAATTTATAATTTTTTAACAACACTTATAGGAAAGAATATTTTCAACTTATAAAATGTGAATGAATAAAATAACAACATTAATTGATAGGAACAGTTATAGACTAGATTTGCACCCTTATGAGAGAGTTCTTTAGGCTCTCTCACTTCCAACTATAAGCATGGGAACAACCTTAGGATGTGGGTGTCCTATGGTGAGGTTGAACCTCTAGTTTTTTTATGAGGCTAGTTCTTCAGGTGCTTCACTTCAGCTCTTTAGGTTTTTATGGTAAATTCTACTAATGGCCAAGGAAAAGGGGAGATAGATTACTTAAAGAGAAAACTAAGCTAAGGGAGGTGATGCACCGAAAGTAAGTGATCCACCTGGCCTAAGAAAGACACTAATTCAACATAAGACAAGTTGGCCTACACAACCTCCTAACCAATTAACTTGCATAAGTATTTCTTAAGTGAGGCTTATTGAACCACACATGAGGCTATGAAGAATTCAAAATTCACACCAAGCATCTATTAATGGCCAAAAAACATGAGTTCAGACCTACAATTAATTGGAAATTACCTAAAAACAAGTAATAAAGAAGGGAAACAAGGTTGGAAGGATGCTTCTTCACAATGCTATTAGTGCACAAGCTAACTCAACATAATTTTTAGACAAAGAGATGGGTAAAAAATAATCTTTATTGCTTCAAAGGTCCATTACATAATTATTTTTTTAGAGCAATTTTATCACCAGTCCAGGGATTCATTTCTAGGGCAAGAGAGAAAGGGAAGAAAGAAAAGTCACAGATGGTTGGAACCTCCTATTGTCCTTCCTTAATGTTCATAAATGTACCATTCTAGATCACCACCCAATATTCTCGAGCCCCTCTAATCTTTAAGAATTTCTTTGGCACGTCTAAAAAGTCATGTTGTGAGCAGCTGGAATGTTTCTTATTGGTGTGACTCATTTAAGTGTCAAACGATGATCATGGGTAATGAACCATGGTAGATAGGAGCCTTCATAACTTCCAACTACCAGCTATTCATAATCTCCCATGTTTATTGAACATATTTGTGCCACTTGTCCTTTATTGATTGGCCCATTTTGCTCTAGTTGCACTAGGTGGCAACCTTCCATTCATTGCATCATGATTTTAGCATTGCAAGATCATGATTAAGTCAATCCCTTGGAGAATCCTGATTTACTCTACGTAGAGTAATTTAGGTTCTTTGGCCTCTCTAACTTTGAAATTTCTCAGATCCTTCACTTAAAAGCCCTTTTAAGTAGAGTACTTTGAGAAACCCAATTCGCACTATGCAAAGTAATTCATTTTCTCTAAGTAATCTTACTTTGGGCTTGTCCATCTTGAAGTCTTGTCTCTTACTACTTCCCAAGCCTTAAGACTTTGGGATTTCCAAACCTGATTACTTCCAACAGCTAGTCACTTATCCTAATTTTGATGTCCATTGGCCCATCATTTCCTTTAGACACTTGGTCTTGGGCTTCTCTCTCAGCTTATTTCTTTTGGGCAAATCTCCTAAAGGAATTTCTTTAGACAATTTGTCTAAAGGAATTCCTTCAAAAATTTTGTCTGCGTCTATCTTTGGAAACTACCCTTCAAACTTTTCATAATGGACTTTCTTTAAGGGTAAGAGACCCTTCGGGCTTTCTGCATGTTCCTTCAAATTTCTGTAGATGATCCTCCTAAAGGGTAACATACCCTTTGAGAAAATTATAACTATCCACTTGGAGAAGAAAAATATCTTCAAAAAAGTTGAAGTTTACCTTAGAGAAAGTTGACTCATCCCTTTTTACCCTAAAAAGACCCTTTGGCATTTTGAAAAATGCCCTCCAATTTTTTTGAAAAAGACTCATCTCTTAAATAACCTGAGAAGCACCATTTTTCAAGACCAAATTGGGTTTGTCAAGCCCCTTTACTTATTTCAAGTTTTGACTGCTCACAATTTATGAAGTAACCGAGTAATGCCCTTGGAAAACTTGAAATAGATTGTCTATGAGTAATTCAGGTTTGTAAACTTGAATTACTTCTACTTATGAAATATTTAGAAGCTAAGCACTGCTAGAAACTTGATTTACACTGTGCCTTCAAAAAACCCAAAGTTGTCACTACTGGAAAAATCGAAGTCCTCCCAAAGACATACCATTTTCTTGCTTGAAAGCTCCCTTTTCCATACTTAGGTAAACTTTGGTATGTGGAAAATGGCCAACAAGAACATATAAATTACAAAACAAAAATAATGCATAAAAGGGTTTGGTTGGATACATCTGAGTCAACATTTACTATAATGGGAATGAAAGCATAATTTTTTATTAAAAAACCAATAACATGTACTCATATGTGAATGAAAGTTATCAAACATTCCATTCACATACCTATAAATGTTCAATAACACATTGAACATTTACAAGTTGATCAAGGTAGTTGATGTTTCATCCCTCTAATGTCAAAATAAAACATATGGTTTTTCACTAACCATAAGCATTGAAATGCATCCTATAAACAAGGAGTCTATAAATGTTGGACCACTATTATAGGGTGACTTTAAATGCTAGTTATAGTGAATCTCCTTCAAGACTTCCATCTACATACAAGTGATTGTTCAGTCTCAAATAATAACATTTGCTGGTATGTGAACGAATGTCTTGATTGATGCCATGAACTTACCAATAAACATTGAATCATATGGGAAGGCTTGCTGAGGCCTAATTTACACCAGTGAATATGGTATCTTCCAACCCATGACATGTAAGTAAATATTTCCAATATGTGTGTTTAGAAATGTGTAATGTTTCATCCCTCTAACAAGTAGCTTCCAACATGGGCATAGAAGGCACAATATTAATAATAGGTACATAAAATAAAAAATAACACAATTGTGATTTCCTTTATAGGAAACACACCTTTATGTAATGTTTCATCACTCTATTAACATACCAATAAATATTTATTTATATGTGAAGTCACACTAAAAAAAATAAATATAGAATGCATATAAACAATAATTTTGATCCCTCCATTATGTCGATAGGAATTCCTATGCAAAATGTTACATAGTCAAGGATGTTTGGGTAAGTTTCATGTCCATTTGAGGGGAGGACGTTTGTAAAAATTCATGGATATAATTTTTTCATGTAATGTTCCATCACTCCATTAAAATTCAAGTAAATTTTTACTCAAATGTGAAGGCACACCAAAAAATGCTTTAACATAAAAGGCACGACAAATAAAAAATAAGAACATAAAAGGCAAATGACCATAACAACCATGTGAAAAAATAAATAACTAAATACATTTATTGATGGCATGCATGTCAAAATTAACTCTCCACAGTAGTGGAGAAAAGCTTATTTAACCATGTATAAAATGTTATGACTTCCATATTAATGAGCCATGCATTTTCCATCCCAAGTTCAACTTGAATAAATGATACAACAGAGTGAATATAAAACATATAAACAATAACTATGTCATTCCATTAATGTATTAGTAAACATTTACTTAGATGTGAATGCATGTAGAAAAAAAACATGGACAAAGAAGGCACAACAACCATAACATCCATGCAAAAATATAAAAAAGACTGAATGTTTGTTGGTTGTATGCAAGGTAGCATTAACTTTCCATATTAATGGAGAAAAGCCCGTCTAGCCATGTGGAAAATGGTTATGAATTTTACATTAATGAGCCACACATCTTCCATCACAAGTTGAACTCAAAAAAAAAATATGATGCAGATATAAAGAACACATTAGAATGAATGGGAAACATATGAACAATATCTATGTCAGTCTACATTTGAAATATTTATAATTACGAATGAATAAGATGTGAACTTGAAATCAACAAACATTTTGGTTGGATAGAAAAACAACTAATGTTTACATGTATGTCCATGGAAACCTGTAGACTTCTAAACTACAACATGATCATATGAATATGTTAATGTTATTAGAATGTTGAAGTCTTCTTGTAATTTAATTCAAATCTGACACTCTAAAAATAAAACTCTCTACGCAAATTCAACTCTGCAAATTAAAAAATTGGCTTTTCTACTATTTTGTTTGCTTTATAGAAGATAATTTAAATTTTAAATTTTGAATTGTTTTTGAAGAGTGAGGTTTAGATGTATATGTACATTCAATTTTGTAGATGATACCAATGAGTGAAGGTTGGTAGAGTCATATGTTGAAGTCAAATGTTTGTATTTTGAATCCAATAAGATGTAATAAAATTTTTGTAGACAAGATGTTTATTTTGTCTCATGTACCTTATAATGAAAGATACAAAAAATGAATTTTAGAAGCTCAAAAAAAATTAAAATTGGTATTTTAAAAATATTTACACCTTTAAACTATTAATAACTTATGTAACTTTTTAAAATGTATATTTTATTTTAAAATATATATTTATATTAATAAATAAATTAATATACATATTTATTTTGGGTATATATATTTTTATTTTATATATAAAATCATATTTATTAAATAATAAAATGACCCTTATAAAATATTTAAATAACATTTAAAAAAATTGTACAACCTATAATAAATAATCAAATAAATTTATAACAACAAATAAAAAGTGGGCCCTCACATGATCGCTTAATGTCATGGGCATAGACTCAAATTAATGCAATTCACCATTAGAATTATGCTCACATATATCTCCTAGTTAGTGTTTGCTTATAAAGAATCCACTATTAAAAAGGTGGGAAAAAGGTAGAGAAAAAGAAATAAGAAGGGATGTGAAAGTATCCATAAAGAATCCACTAAAATGTTTGTTGTCAGAACTATGCTCACGAGCGCTTGCTTATAAAAAAATCACTTATATTGTTTGCTCATTGTGGTGAAAAATTCCTCAAACTATATGAAAAAGTATTGACCAGATTTATGATTTAAGCTGACTATAAGGCTTTTCTCATAGATCTACATCATGATTCCTACTTTCATTCCACTTGAGTTGGAATTGTTCATTTTTATAGCTCGAGGTTTCTTTTTTTCAAAAAGAAGAGACAACATTTGTTGAAGAGGGACATACTACAACATTCACCATGTGACATTATGCACTTACCTTCTCTCTCTTCTTTGTGGAGGCACACATCCTTCATATTTTGTACGATATTGGATCATCACTATGTACTTGGAGTACTGACTACTTTAATATCATTTTCTTAGAGGTCTTTTAGTCTCTTATTCTTATTGTCTCTCTCTTTTATTTTTCCACTGGATTTATTCTTTTTTCTCCACTTTGTGAGAGCTTACTTTATACTTGGATACCTGATTAAGCCTAGTTATTGAGACCTAATTCTACTACCCACCTAAGCTACACTTAAGGGGGGTATTAGTGTATATTTTTCAACTTAGATTTTTACCACACTTGTGTTATTCACCATGCTTAGGTGGATATTTTGTTATTTAGGGTGTTTTATTAGGTCATGTATTTACACACCCGCATGTGTAAATTATGTTCAAATGGGTTGGTAAGGATGCCTTATCATTCACTAATCAATGTTGACTTATCTCTAGAATATGGATTTACTATTCACCTGGACACTGGCCTATGTTCTCATTGCCAAATAGATGTGGATTCATGCTTCTTCTCAACCTATTTAATGGAATGTTCTCCTTTATATTTGGTGAGGTGTGAGAGCTATTACTCTTGTGTGAATTAATGGAAGTTTGGGTTTTGCTCCTATCTCTTGTCTTGTGCAATATTCTTACTTTGTGATTTCATCTTACTTCAACTTCATTGTGGGGTGTGTTGTCCCTAGAAAATGAATTCTCATTTTTGGGACAACATATGAACTATTTTGGCCCTGCAAGACCAAAATTGTCTCTTCCCTTTCCAAAAATTTGTTTTGAGCTTTCAAATTCCTCATTTTTCAAGCTTTTTCAGTAAAGGGATTAGCAGGTTCAAAAGGTTCAAAGGCTTCTACAGGTGAGTCCAATCAAAAGAACTGGTTTCCAATACTTAGTCATTTTCAGGATTGGTTCAGCACCTTGGTTTGATCAAAAATGTCTCTCGGCAAGCATCTAAGTAAGGATTGAACCATTAAACCATTGAACCTTGAACCATTTTGGTTCAATGGGTTCAAAGGTTCAACATCATCAGCAAGAGATAAGTGCATTTGTGAGAGGTTCAAGGTTTAACTATTTCAAAGGTTCCACGGCTCCGAGCACTTAACGAGTTTCAAAGGCTTGAACCGTTGAACCATTGAACCATTTTGGTTCATCGGTTCAATGGGTTCAACGTTCAAATGGTTCAACACGTTTGGTTCAAAGGTATCAAAGAGACTCAACCAAATCAAAAGAATGAACCGACTGAACCGTTGAACCTTGAAATGCTTTAAGGTTCAATGGTTCATGGGTTCAAAGGTTCAAAGGCAGCCTTAGTCAAAGAAAGAAGCAACGAAACAAATGGTTCAACCAAAACACATGCAAAAGGAAAAGGATGAGCGGAAGCTTCCAAGTGTCACCTAATGATACACATTACGCTTTGTTTCTAAAAAATGATGGATATTGCCATGTGTCCCTTTTGAAGCTTGTCAGAAGCCTCCAAGTGTCAATATCTGTAGCCCCTTCCTTTAGCTTCACTGTATTAAGCAAGGACTGTGGTGGGTCCCAAGTGAATGACTAAAGTAAGTGGAGGTTGACAAGTGTCATCATCCATGAAAACTCAAATGAGCCCCAAACATTTTTATGGTGTTGCAAAAGCTTGAGAGTGGAAAGCACCAAGTGTCAAGGGTGGAAGGTTTTAGTATGTAGTGGAAGCCACATGTCTCTAGTTAAATGCAGTAGAAGGTGCCACGTGTTAAAGATAGAACACTCTCAAATGAAGAAACACAAAACCAAGGAAAGGTCTCCTTTAGACAAATTGTCTGAAGAAATTCTCTTGGACTTTTTGTATGAAGGAAATAATGGAACAACATCCCGCCGAAGAATGAAAGTCCAAAGGTCATCTGGGAGATCTCAAAGGGTAGGTACCCTCACGAAGGATAGTCAACACACATAATGGAACTTTTTCAAGACCTTGAAGGGCAAGTCCCCTTTGAGAAGGATCAAGCCTCAAAGTGCAGTGAAAGCTGTCAAGTGTTACAAGCTGAGACATAGTCTCTACCAATTTTAAAGTAGCGAAAGCTGCCACGTGTCTACATCCACATCTCTAGCCTCTAACAAGTTTCAAAGCCTATTCCAATAAGCTTATTTCAAATCCATGGATGCCACCACATTTCCTCACCCACGTCACAGTAGAATAATAGGCCCGTGAATGTCAAATTTAGAGTGACTGGCTAGCCATTAACCTTCAATAGAGGAAAGACCCACGACGCCAAATTGGCTACAATAAAGTGTCTATTTTTTTTGTGGAATTAAAATGTGAACCCAAATTCATTAAAATAGCCTAAGTCTAGGGCCAAGATAAGGAAGAGACAAAGAGGGAAACTCAGCAGGAGTTATTTCCAGTAGGTGAAGCAGTTCACTGGGTAGATATTTAGGGCCTGCTAACATTGAAAGCATAGCCTGTTTGTCCCCTTTTGAATAAAAGTAGAATAGATAGTTACATGGATAGTAGGTGATATAATGATTGATTTAGGATAAGGAGTAGACAAAGGAGATGAACCAACATGCCATTGTTAAGGCAGTCACCCTGCTCCAGCATGGCCCTTCCTGACTGAATCAAGAATGCATCCAAGGCATTGATTGTGTAGTATGGGTCACTCCATGGGACAAAGTGTTGAGTCTCTCTTTGCCTCTATATATTTTAATTTCCCATTTGATGCAAAGGAGATCTTCCCCTTACTAGAAGTGAAGCTCTACCCAAATTGAAAGGCATTGCTGAGACTATGAGCTCAAATTGTTGTTCATATTTCTTTGATTGAATGAGAAAGCAAGTTACTTGTAGACTTTGTGTTGTTATATCTTGTGATACTTTAGGAAATTATTCTTATGTCTATTTACTAGAATCATTCTTATTTATTTTATCTAACAAGCAGGGCTAGTGGAAGTGATAAGGAAGGTGTCCTGAAGCAAGCTACTTTTAGACTTTGTGCTGTCATAGTTGTTTTCAGTGTGTGTTTTTCTTTTTTATTTCTGTGTAAAAGACCTTGGGATGAGTTTGTGCCCTCATTGTCTTTCATACCTCACTCTAGGGCAGTCAAGGTGGAGACTTTGAGCTACATCTTAGATTGCTGGTTGTTCTATACCCTGTTACCAGTCACTTGTTACTAGAAAGAGTCCTGCTACTTGTAAGAACAAGTACTTCTGAAAGAAGAGAAGTGCCTTCTATCATTTCACCAAGATTTCTACTATCTAGGAAGGGATATGGCTCTTGGCTGCATGTTACTTCTAAAAGAAGAGAAGTACCTTCACCAATCACCCAAGATTTCTCCTTTGATCTGTGAGCATCATCTCTAAAAAAAGAGAGATGGATGGTTTATTCTACCCCTGAGTGTTACTTTCTGCTATATATATATATATATATATATATATATATATATATATATATATATATATATATATATATATATATATATATATATAGCCTCTACATATTTAATAAGGAACCTCCCCTTGATGAGAGGAGAGATTTGTCCCCTGTTGATGTAGTCAAACTACACACCTAGATGACCAATCTCCCTATGCTATGGTGATAGGAACTATTTTTGCTCACCAGTTAGCTGGTCGACAAAATATTCACCCAACAAGGTGCACTAGCTTTTTCTAGTGTAATTATTCAACCATCACATTTGTATTATTAGAACTGAGATCAAACTCCGATAAGACCATTTTCACCAAGCTAAAATAACAACATGCCAATAAGGGCACATGAACACACACAACTACTTTATATTTTGTTGATGTAAAATTACTTGTACACCTTGGATGTTCCTAAATCAAACACCTAAGGTATCCAAAATGTGATATCCCACTCACGTAAAAGGATTAAGTGTCAAAACCACTATTTTAACCAATTATCTTGATGGCCATGGCATTCCATTTTAACATACTGAGTACTTTATCCAATTGTCATAATTTTTATTCCATTCCAACTTCCTCTTACTAGGTTAAAATTTATCGTATTATTATTATATTTGCTTACTCCACCTTTTTTTGGGTTAGACCTATCATATTTCATCATCCTCTTCCAAAGACTTATCTTCTTCTCTCTCTATATTCTTTTTAGATAAAATCCACATTCATATAACCACCTGAAACAAGAGTTTTCATGTCTTTATTCATTCATTATCCAACCCACTGTTGGATCCTTACACATTCTACTCTTCTCTTTTTGAAGATCCTCTTTTCTCATAGCTTTCATCTCTTCTCTTTCCACCATCATCATTTTTGTGTCTTCTTTTTTTTGATCTATTTCACTTGCTCTTGATATATTATTCTCTCCCACCTCTAGTTACTTTAAATGAACTCCATCTTGTATATACTCTTGAGAACATTATTGTACCCACACTTTAGCACTCTTTCTTGTCTCTATGATGACTTGAATATAATCCTCTATTGTTTTTATATCCTTACCAACTAGCTCCTCAACTAACGATTCCATATCATCCTCTTTTTCCACTTATTCACTTTACTTCTCATATATATAAGCATGTTAGACTAAACCAAACTTTGTCTTCTTCTTTTTTCCTATCTTCTTCATTATTGGACATATGCATTTAAAAAACACATTAAAATAATCAAGAGTTCCCACAAACACTTCTTAAACCTCTTCATCATGCCTCATAGACATGTTGTTGAACTCTTCTCCACTTTTTTCATTCTTCTGATGGCTTCCAATCACATGATGGAATCCTAAAGTCCCATTCTATAAAACATTCATGGATATTACTTCTTCATTCTTATTGTTATTTTCTTCTTATTCAAATGGATAATATTCAACCACACTCTCCTTATGTGAATTACCTTTCTCTTTAACCCCATATATTGTTTCTTTAATGGAAACAATTAACTCTTCATAGCTACCTTATTCATTCATCTTTATTGTTTCCTTCAAGGAAACATGTAGCTTTCCTTGGTTGTCCTCAACCTTTCTTCCCTCAAAAAGAGAAAATTAAAATACATGACCTTCATTCACTAAGGATAATTATGCCTCTTCCCACTTATGGGATCTACAAATTCTTTCTCATCATAAAATAATTGGATTCCTTATTTTGGTTCAACAAATATCTCCTCTACATCTTCTTCGATTAGAATTCCTTCCTAGATTGCTCACAACTTTCCTCCTCCTTTCTATTTTTGAAATCAGACCCAAGCTTCTCACATAGAAACATCACTCTCTTATTTTTTTTCAATAAAAACTTATTCTCCTCAATCATATCCTTATCGTTACTACTTCTAAAAATATATTTGAGCTTCTCACATGGAAACTTCCCTCTCATATTGCCTATTATGGAAATATCATTATTATATTCTCTCTCAAGGATCAAGACATGAATCTTATTCAACTACTATACTTATATTATTATTTGAAAAACATGAACCATTAGCTTGGAAACCATATGTTCATAAATCCTTACCTTCTTCAGTCCTTTTCTTGTCTCCTCTCCTAGAGAAATCTTCAATACTCAGCTAAAGCTCCATATAGTCTCTTACTTGAAACCTTTTCCCTCATGGGATCTTCAATACTCTCCTCTTAAAAATACATTTCTAATTCCACTATCTATATCATGAGCTTTTTAGGGATGTCTTTAACATTTAAAAAAAAATGTTAGTGGGTTTACCTTTTTCTTTCATCATGGCCTCTTCTTCTCTCTTTTATTTTCTAGTTAGTTCTCTCTCCATGACATCCAAATTTAATTTTAGGGATATCAACATCTCCAAAATTTCTTCATCATCATGTTTAATCACATCTAAAATAGCTTCTCTACTTTGGGCATCCTCCATCATATCCAATATTACATGGATTTCCTTAAACATTTGTCAAGTTTGCTATTCTTGGTGATCTTCTAATTTTGTCTTTGATATCTCTTTTTAAAAAGGCCTATCTTTCACAACCTTAAATATAATAAAATAATAACTTCCCACACTTCCCCTACACTTTTAGGACTTATTTCACACCTGCAAAAAACTTATCATTTCCCTTATGCAAGCTTCTTTTTAACAACCTGTAACTAACTCAAGGAAACTTCTCTTTCACATCTTGAAATTAGCTCAGAAAGAGCCTCACACACTCAACCTAGTAAATAAAGACCTTGGTATGATACTAATTGGTGCAAACACATAAAGGGGAACTTATTAAGGGTAGCCTTTAACATTGTGTTTCTTATATAAACACTTGCCCATGGACACGTTTACAAGATCACTCTTAAACATGACACATTTCAATACAACTTTGAATTCATCTTTAATTTATTATAATTTAATGCACACTCATTCACTCTCACATACACTTTCCTTTAAAGGGTCATTAAAACAACATATAAAATATATAAACTCTCATATAGTCCCTTATAGAATTAAAACATCCCCATGCTTCATCCTTGGAGAGTTAATCTCCAAAATTTCTCTTGCTAACTTCTTGGAACTAGTTCCACGTTATGACTTTCCTTGGCCATTTCACTTACTAATATTGATATTCTTTGAGATATTATGCCTTTTAGACTGTCTATTCACCTTCCTTTGTGTCTTTGAAATTCTCAATATTCGATCATTCATCATATTAGGTTGTTACTTTTTTTTTCAATTTTATTTGGACAAGGCCACCATTATATGGAGTTTATCAATTATGAACTACCACTATATGCAGACTAACAATTATGAAACTATTGGGATAGTTCTAAAACTACCAATCAATGAAGATGGGTGGTTCATCACTATGTTAAGTCTACAAAATTTTAGAGGTATTAAATTTTGTTTATTGACACATAACAATATCATTTATAAGAGAGATTTCATTTCTAATGTCCATTAAAATAAAAATAAGATTTCTGATTAAAATCGTGTAAGATATTTTTATTCAACATTTATCACACTTTATAAACCATCATCTAGAAGAGAGAATGAGCAAATAGATGATTTTTTAATTAAAATGCATAACTTTTTGATAATAATCCAAATATGCAATAAAATTTAGGTTTAGAACATTTCTTGATGCCCTTTTTACCTTTTCTTCGCAACATATCTGTTTTACCTCTTCAATACATGCATCCACTTCTTAGATTATACTGAAGGTTGAGAAACTCAACCAACTTGCTTGGAATCATGCAATTTCTTAATTTTTTTTTTATGATGTGTTTAATGCTATAAAAGTTTGTGATTATGGGTTCTTCCCATTTGACCATATTCACTATGCCAAAACAATAACACACCAATAATACCACATGAACACAAACAATTAATATTTTTTTGGTTGATGTAATACTTTGAATGCTCCATAACAATCATATTTAAAAATTAACTAAGGGAGAGGACCCAATATTTATGCACCATAAATTCATGCTTATGTGGAACCTAAATTGTGCCACATCAACATGTAAAATTGACACTGATGGATATGTTAGTGTGTTGAATTTTAGATTCTAGATTTTGAAAATCTAATGTGGAAATACGAACCCATCATTTTGATTGTCTTGAAAGGGATCATTATGGTGCCATTTTTGAGGTCTAACCAATCGGAGATCATAACATCACCCATAAAAATCTAAGTGGGTGTCAAAATTTGGGTATTTAAATTTTGGTTGATAGCATGTAGCCCATGAAATGAATACACCTAGTTCGAGGTGTCAAAAAATTAATGCCTCACCATCCAATAGTCATTACCCACCACCATACATTAAATTTGATAATCACCATGCTATTTCATGTTAGTCTTCTCATACCTTCATTCCCATTGGGCCATCACATTGCATGCACATTGATGTTGAAGGGAAGAGGATATGAATATGTCAAAAAAATCTTTTAATTTTATTAGTTATTCAATTAATATTCCAATTTTTATGGATAAAATATACATCATTTAATTTTACTAGTTATTTGGTTAATATTGTCTTTACTTGTATACAAAAACTTAGAATAATATGTTGGACTAAAAAATAGGGTCGCTAGTCAGCAAAATTAAGGTGTGTATTTTACCATATAATCTACATCATCTATTTGTGGGTACGATTCTCAACTAAATGAGGATGAGAGTGAGAGTAAATAAGTATGATAATGATAAGTTAGGGATCTAGTTTGGTTTCATCTCATCCTCATTTAGTTGAGAATCATACCCACAAATAGATGATGTAGATTATGACAAACTAGATATAGAAAAGGAAACAAAAAGAATAAACTTTATTATTGCATTTATGTAATTTTGTAAGTTTTTAATTAATGTATAATACTTATAATTTTGATACATTATTTCTTATTAATATGGAAGGACGGTCTCCTGTGAGTCTTAGAGCGACCTTCTTGGTAGGTGTCGTGTCATTTCTTTTCTATTTTTTGAGGGAGAGGAGTATATAGTTACCTAAACGTTACATAGTTATTAAAAAAAAAAAACAATAGATTACTTTTTTTATGTTATCAATTTTGTTTTGTAAATTTAAATTATATTTAAAATATTTAAATTATACGATTTTAAATATAAATAAAATTAAAATAGATTATTATTTTCAGATTAATTTTTGTATTAGATGTTATTTTGTATTATTATTTGATTGATTAGTTATTTGAGATTAATCAATATATTATGTGAAAAATTAAGATAAAATACTTGATATTGATATCTCTTAACATACTATATATATAACATTTCTATTCAAATGTTAATTTATTTGATATATATATATATATAATAGTTTATTTAGCATTTCCTTTTAGTGTATCTAATAGTTAGAAAATTAATTTTCAAAGTTGTTTACATGTTTTTTGGACTGAAGATCAGAGTACTTGTGTTGAACATAGCATAAAGTTGACCACATAATCCGTGAAATACTTTTGAACCGTGTGGAATGAATTTGAGTTCTATGGGATAATAATAAATTAATGTGACAAAAAATAATTGTGAAGTTGCCTAGGAAAATATGGTGACTACCAGATGTCATAATGTGAATAAAATGTTTAGAAATGACCATGATTATATATTTTTATATTTTTATCTTTAGTTTTTCTTAGTTTTTCAGTGGTTGTTTCAGTGTTGATTTGTCTAGAGAAGTATACAAAAAGTGCAAATCAATCTTGTGTATGAGTTTTTGATATGGAGTAGTGAAATATTTGTTCTTATATAACAAGTTTTTGGTAGTAACTTGTAGATTTTTTTAATCATCTAGTAGAAAGGGGGGTGAAATTACCTCACCAATTAGACTTTTTCCCACATTAGGGTTCTTTAGGATAATTCTTTTATTTATAGTGTGTTTTGTGTTATCTTTACTTCTCATTTAATATTTCAAAATTATGTACTTTTCATTGTAGCACTTCATCCTTTATTTTATAAGTAATATAGTCTAGAACATTAAATTATTTTAATCAGTTATTGAGTTTAGAATATAGGATCCATATAGGCAAAGTTTAGTGTGGAATATGCACTTGATTCATGAATCAAATTGCATTTATTTGTTTGTGACTTCATTGCAAGTATATGTTTATCCCTAGAGCAAGTATTGATAGTGTTCAAGATGTCCTAGTACCCTTTGAATAAGATATTTCCATAAAGAAGTGGAATCATACAAGTATGGCCTATGATGACGAAGAAGATGGTGGTACAAAAAAAAGGGATTTTACAAGATTGAAGGAGTGACCAACATCTCTCTTTCTATAAGAAAATTACAAACAACGTTCAAATCTCTATCGCCCCCAAGGAAGTACACGCTAGCCACATGGAGATTCATAGGAGGGTAAGTAGAAATATTTAAAGGAAAACCAATGTCACTGTAGACACTGAAATTGTGTCTACTCCCTTGGTCAACCTCCTCATCCTTTCCCCCCTTGGTCCCCTTGGTCCCTTTCCACTTCCATCCCTAACCTAACCTATGTCTTATTAATTTAAAATAATCACTTATTTTAAATTAATAATTCTTCTCTCTCTCACCCTTGCTACCTCACCACCCTAGGATCCCCTTCCTTGGATTCTCTTCATTCCTCCCATGCCTTAATGACCTAAACCCCATTTATGACCCCCATTTCATTCTCCCACGCCTCATTTAACCCCTCTCGACCGTTTTCTTACGAACCTTGACCATGGTGGCTTGTAAGAATGGGCAGAGGGCTAAAATTAGCCTCTGTCCCTATTCTGCAACCACTGACGTTGATCAGTTTGTGGCTGACATCGACGGTTTTGCCAGCATCAGCATCCTTCAAGACTGCATTTTGTATCCAGAATGCAGATCCTCTCTCTCGCATCCAGTTTTCCAATCTTGGCATCCACTCTTTCAATCTGCTCCTTCAACCTTTAATCATCTACCTTTTGACCTTCAACAATCAGCCAATCTCCCAGTCTTCAATCCACCAGACCTCTCTCTCTCTCTCTCTCACAGGGCTTCTGCACCAGCTATAGCAACAGCAAGGACTCTGCATCAGTCTTCTACATCAACAATAGGTACAAGCACCAGCAGCACTCCTGCAAGCCATAGGTAAGTATTTTATCTATGTTTTCATTATGTTTTCAATTATTGCTTCTAAGTAATATCACCAGCCCAGACCTAACCCCTGGGAGCCTTCTCTCATCCTTATTTTCCCTGTTTCCTCTGTCCACTCCATCTGGTTCCTTTTCAGACCACACACTCTGTCCATTGTCCTTGCCCAGACTCTCAGACCATTCAACCAGAGCCATAGCCATTCTCAGACCCGTCCACAGTCCAAAAACTCAACCAGACCTCACCCAAAGACTACTACCCCAACCGATGTCGGCCAAAGAGACCAATACCTTCACTGATGTTGGTAGACTAATCGACGTCGGCAGACTTGACCAATCGATGCCGACAGACTAACTGACATCGACGACTGTGATTAGGCCGACAACAGCATTTAGGTAAGCATTTGCTTCCATTTCCTTTTTAGTCTTTAATCATTTCAGTCTTTTATCATTCTACCTTTTATCAGACATTATTTTTATCAATCAGTGGGTTGACATCCCTTAAGGAAGTATTTATACTTCTGGGATCAAGCTTTTGCTTGGCAGCCCACCATCTCCTCATCTAACGTCTTCTTTGTTTTAGTCTCTTTCTTCTACATGTGTCATCCTCCACAACCAAAGAGGAGTTCTCACAACGTCTGAATTTGGTGTGCAAGACTTCATCCAGGTACATACAAGCCTTAGACCATTCTTCTTAGTTTCTTGCTCTCTCTTTGAATGTGAAAGCAAAAATCATACAGAAACATTCTGGCACGCCCGGTGGGACCCTAGGGTCTTCCTTGGGTTCTTTTTCTTTATTTTTCATATAGGGTGCATTAGGTTTCTCCTTTTCATCTCTTTCTTCTATCTCTTCCAAAAGACACCATTCGCAGGATTAAAAAGAACTCTTCTTTCTTTTTTTTCCCTAATCCCGCATCTGGTGCAACCAACCCTCCTATTTTTGTCCTACAGTTCACTTGAACAACCAATAGGGAAAAATCAACCTTATCCCACACCCGGGGCAATCAACTCCTATTTTTGTCTTGCAGTTCATCCAGAACAACCAACAAGACAAAAAGGGGCAAATGTAGACACCGAAATCATGTCTACTCCCTTGGTCATCCTCCTCGTCCTTTCCCCCCTTGGTCCCCTTGGTCCCTTTCCAATTCCATCCCTAACCTAACCTATGTCTTATTAATTTAAAATAATCACTTATTTTAAATTAATAATTCTTCTCTCTCTCACCCTTACTACCTCACCACCCTAGGATCCCCTTCCTTGGATTCTCTTCATTCCTCCCATGCCTTAATGACCTAAACCCCATTTATGACCCCCATTTCATTCTCCCACGCCTCATTTAACCCCTCTCAACCATTTTATTACGAACCTTGACCATGGTGGCTTGTAAGAATGGGTAGAGGGCTAAAATTAGCCTCTGTCCCTATTTTGCAACCCCCAACGTCAGTCAGTCTGCGGCCAACGTCGGCAATTTTGCTAGTGTCGGCATCCTTCAGGACTGCATTCTGTATCTAGAATGTGGATCCTCTCTCTCACATCTGGTTTTCCAATCTTGGCATCCGCTATTTCAATCCGCTCCTTCGACCTTCAATCATCTGCCTTTCAACCTTCAACAATCAGCCAATCTCCCAGTATTCAATCCACTAGACCTCTCACTCTCTCTCTCTCTCACAGGGCTTCTACACCAACTACAACAATAACAGGGACTCTGCATCAGTCTTCTACATCAACAATAGGTACAAGCACCAGCAGCACTCCTTTTGTAAGCCACAGGTAAGTATTTTATCTGTGTTTTCATTATGTTTTCAGTTATTACTTCTAAGTAATATCACCAGCCCAAACCCAACCCCTAAGAGCCTTCTCTCATCCTTATTTTCCCTGTTTCCTTTGTCCACTCCATCTGGTCCCTTTTCAGACCACACACTCTATCCATTGTCCTTGCCCAGACTCTCAGACCATTCAACCAGAGCCATAGCCATTCTCAGACCCGTCCACAATCTAAAAACTTGACCAGACCTCATCTAAAGACTACTGCCCTGACCGACGCCAGCCACAGAGACCACTGCCTTCACTGACGTTCGCAGACTTGACCAACCGACGTCGACAGACTAACCAACGTCGATGACTGTGACCAGGCTGACAGCAACATTCAAGTAAGCATTTGCTTCCATTTCCTTTTTAGTCTTTAATCATTTTAGTCTTTTATCATTTTTCCTTTTATCAGACATTATTTTTATCAATCAGTGGGTTGACATCCCTTAAGGAAGTCTTTATACTTTTGGGATCAAGCTTTTGATTGGCAGCCCACCATCTCCTCATCTAACGTCTTCTTTGTTTTAGTCTCTTTATTCTACATGTGTCATCCTCCACAACCAAAGAGGAGTTCTCACAATGTCTGAATGTGGTGTGCAAGACTTCATCCAGGTACATACAAGCCTTAGACCATTCTTCTTAGTTTCTTACTCTCTCTTTGAATGTGAAAGCGAAAATCATATAGAAATAGTCACATTGTAAGAAATGAATTTTAAAAGGGGCATTGACTCATTATATGTTCCAAGTCATTAGAGATTGGTGTAGGGATTACAACAGTAAAAAGAAACATCTAATTTGAAATTTGTAAACCAATCTCCAAAACCCTTGATAAAGGTGTTGACCATGTGGAAAGTCTCAAAGGGAGAGTCAGTGAAAATATTTAGTAGAAATATAATGTCTAAATGGAACTTTGAAGTTACAAATTGTAAACATGCAACCATACTTTGATAACCCACTCAGGGGTTTAGGGGACGTGCCTTCTAAAGATAAGAAGGGTCTTTTTAATACACAGATGTTTCCAAAATTGCCACATGGTATAGTTCCAACATTCTAATGGCTACTTGCCTTTGTGGAATCATGCAATTCCAAAACTTAATCTACATTATCTAACTTTGTATGACTACCTCTTGAGGAATTTCAACCTTTTTCTCTTGGAATCAACATATTAAATTCGAGAATATGTCTAGGATGTGTTGCCATGTCTAGGAGAATTTATCAATAATGAGGGAGAAACTTGATTTCAAGGTTGGGATATAATGGCAATGCCAATAAAAGAGTTCAAGATAAAATAAGTAAATCAAATGATAGCACAACAGTTGGAGTTACCAGCAGAAGTTGAAGGGCTTGTAAAAACATTGTGTCTCCCTAAACATGTTGCGTATAAATGTGAAACTATAGGATAATTCTAGTTATTGCATGTTTTCTCACATTAGGAGCTGTTTCTTTATGCATGTGAGGGAAATCAAGATAAACCTAGTTTTGTGAAAGATAGGTTCCCATTCAATGATTTCTTTTCAGACACACCACAACTAGTTTTCATAGGCTAGTCATTTGAGTGAGACATGCGTGCAATAGAGGGTTGTTTTTGCCATCTTAGTACCATGTTTCAAGAGCTTGAAGAATGTAATGAATTTTAATTACTCAAGTCCACATTAAATCATACAAATTATCTGATGACTAAGCAAGCTAAATTTTTTGCTAGGACCTGTACACATACAACATTGAAAATAAAATATTTTCTCCAATTAGGATTGAAGTATGATCATTTGTTTGTGGAAGAAAGTGCATAGATTTTGGAGATGGAGCATATTGTCTTGAGTAAGCTTCATTAGCTTTATCTTGTGTAGATGATGTGGCATTAGATAAATCCTTACCCTTCTTCTCATCAAATGTATGGGGGTAATTATCAATCGAACATGCCACTAAATGGAAAATATTTAGCCTAAAATAAAACATTTGTTGAACCTACCATATTTGATGATCTTGAGGACAATATGAAAATTGTACAGGAAGGAATATTTGGACCAATTATGTCCATTTTAAAATTTAATACTATAGAAGACATAATAGAAAGAGGAAATAAATTAATATACGCTTTAGTGGTGGGGATTTCTAAGCGAAGGACAAGTTTAAATGTGCAACTTTGAATTATGCAAATGGAAGTCTTTGAATTATGCAAATGGAAGTCAAAATTCCATGGAGATTCTAAATGGAACTATAACATCAAATTAAAAATTGAAAATTTCAATTTGTAAATGTGCAACAAACTTTCAAAATCCTGCAGTGTGTAAAGTTGTAGCTCAAGCCCAAAATCCTGCCATACCCTTTGTCGATGTCTTCCAATCATTGTCTCCATTCATTCCATCCAGATGTTAAACCCTTCCTCAGCTATAAAAACATAATATAGGTTTATCATCTATGTTTTCCATATTTTTAAGTATGCAAGCATGAATCCTAAAGGTGTACAATTGGGAACCAACACACAACTAGAACCATTGATAGGGAGAAGATCCTTAGAACCTGCATTATTAAGGATAGAAATATTTGATCAATTGACATCTGTTGAGTAGTTTCAGACAATGTTTACTCATATTATCTCATGTGTTTGAAATTTGAGGTTGTTTGAGATTGGTTTTCTATCTTAGTCATCAACTGTGCAACACTACATTAGCTCCATTATTGGGGACAAGTTCATTAGAACTTACATTGTCAAGGACTCAAAAGATTTGATTAATTGATCTCTGTTGAGTTCTTGCATAGAGTTTTTAATTTTTTCATTTTTTTAAAGTGATTTTCCCTTTTGCACATGAATTTAAATTTTTTAGTGTGTTTATTTCTCTATCTCATCACTAATTTCAACAAAGTATGATTTTAAAGTGTATCATTGTCTGTTCATGATCTATTATATCCTAAAAGTTTTCTTCTAGTGGCAACTCCAACATTTTATCTAGTTTTTGAAAGATCAGTGCCCATTTCAATTAATTCAGTTTTGAGTGTTCTCTTGTTTGCAAAATTGGAAGGACTGAGATCTTCCTTTAAAGGTGATTCATCAAAGTAATTTGTCTATGTGTAGACACCTAAATTGTGTCAACCCCTTGGTCCCTTACACACTTCATTAATTCAAAATAAACTTCTTATTTTAGATTAATGACATCACCCTAGAAAACTCACCTAGGATGCATCACCTAGGACACCTCGCCTTGGACACCTCACCCCTAAGACTATTTCTTGCCCTATGACTCACCCTAAGACTAAGTCCTTCATATCATAACCACCTAAGACCCATTCCAACCTCCTAACAAACACTCATGCATAATAAACCCTGTCATTTGACCGTTCTCCAATGGCAAATGCACTTGGCAGATGGAGAACAGGCTTCTTAGCCCGTTTACTCATTCTTTAGCCACCGACATTGGTCAACTATCGGCCGATGCCGACGGCATCGCTGATTTCAGTTACATAAACCGAATTCAAATGATGAGTTATAGGCTCTTCGACTCTAGAATCATGAATCCTCTCTCTCTCTCTCTCTGGCTCTCACCTGGGACTTTGACATCGACGACACTTCGACTAACACTCACCTAGCTACAGTAACTCGACACAAGTGACTCCAGAATGGATGTGAACATTACATGAGGACTCGATAGTAGCCGCAATAGGAACAAACATTCTACACCACTGGTTCAGTGACAAGCAGAGCTAAGTATTCTTCTATTTCATTTCAGTATTTAGAATCCATTAGTAATTAGTTTCTATTTACTATTTTTGAATACAATCAACCCAACTCGACTTTCTTCTTAGAAAGGCTGAAAAGCCTTCCTCCTATTCTTATCCATTTACATACCAACCCTTTGCCTTTGCCCCCTCTCAGACCCTATTTACTATCTTGCAAACCTACACAGACCCAGACTCCTTCCAGACCCATCTATCGACAACAAACCCATCCAAAACTTGTCCAAGGCCATTTCCCTGACCGACATCGACCATTGCCCGTATCGATGTCAGCAGTATAACCGACGTCGGCAACACTAAAAAATTGATGATGGTAGGACTACCGATGTCAGCGACTGTGGAAGATTGACAACAGGAATCAGGTACACATGATCTATTTCTCTTTCTTTAAGTCTTTCATTATTTATTTATCCGACACTCTTTTTATCAAAACGTGGACTGTCATCCCTCCAGGAAGTCTTTTCACTTCTGGGACCAAGATTTGCTTGGCAGTCCACCTTATCTTTATCTAACATTTTTCTGTGTTTGAGTCTCTTTCTTCTACAGGTGTCTTCCTCCATAGCCAAAGAGGAGATCCTATAACATTTGGATACGGTGCGCAACTTCATCCGGGTATCATCTAACCCCTCACCATTTATCTTCAGTTTCTTCTATCTTCTAAATATTAAATAGCAAAAATGAGTAGAAACATTCTGGCACACCCGGTGGGACCCCTGGTGTTTTCCTTGGGTTCATTTCTTCTAAAAAGCAAACTTTCATATAGGTGCATTAGGAAAAAAAATTCTCTTCTTGCATCCTCTTCCTCTTTCTTTTTATTTCAAAAACAAATCATAAGCACAAGTTAAAAAGAATTTTTTCTTTTTCTTCTTGTCATTTCTTTCCTACATCTTAGAGTAGTGAAAATTCATACTCTTAACCTCTTCTTCTAGTGTTTGCATCTGAACAAACATTTCAATTTGGGTTAAAATTTTATTTCATTTCATTCCTACTTGAATGCATTTTTTAAGCTCATCTAGTAATTAGAAATGCATTATGAATAAATCGTAGTGCACATATGTTACACATCCAGACCACATTCACAATCAAACATCTAAACATACCTGAGACAAGGCCCATCTAGAATTTCATCACCTAGCAGATACCTTACCCTTTCTGGTGATCCTACTTGGACTTCACAACCAAGAGGAGGACCCACTCTATTCTCTGGCAGAGTATAAACTATAGGTGAAGTATATATTGGCTAAGCAACCCAGCTTGGCTCTGGGCTTGTGAAGTGAGGGTAGCAAGCTCCTAGCACCAAGCCACGTATGGAACCTAACACAGATTTTTGAGCACCAAAACATAACTCGAAACTAGCCTTAGACTTCCTCTTTAGGACCCATTCTAAAATCCCAACTTCCAAACACATTCTTCTAAGGCATAAGCAACCATGACTCTAAAAATTTATTCTTAGGAATTTAACGTTTAGAGGTTACTTGCCTTCATCTATTTTGTTGTTTTTATCTAGTTTTTTGAGATGGTAAGGATGCATTATTTTGAGGTCTAAAAATGACTTAGAATTTATTTTTCTTCCAAAAACTTTCAATTTTTTGAGTTTCTAGAAATACACAAACACCGACATCGGTTTTTCCACTGACGTCGACAACTTTTATCAACCGACATCAATTTTTCCACCGACGTCGGCAACATATATCCACCGACATTGGTTTTTCCACCGACGTTGGTCACTGTCATCAAACTTTTCTTACAAAATAGCAAGCTAAAAACCAAACTTTTTTGCTGTCAAACACACCTTCTGGCTTTCTGAAACTGAAACACATAGTTTCTGGAACCTAAACTTTCTCGCCTTCAATGGTTTTGACACATAGTCAAGCCAAAACTCTTATTGACCATGCAAATCAACAACCACTTCCACCTTCACCTTTCATACCACATCCGCTGATGGAGCATACTTCAAAGACTGAACATACTCCTATTCAACCTACCCCCAACTAACCTCCAATTGTTCTCGAAGGGGATCAAAACTTTGAGAGATTCCTTGACCTTTTGGGATGCCAACTTCTCTTGCTAAAGTGGAAATGACATCAACACCATCCGCTAGCCAACCAATCATAACTTAGGCTATTGCCTCGACCAATAACCCGACCATGGCCAATGCTCAAGATTTGGCCTCCCCATCTATTTTTGGACCTACCATCATCGGGGTTTCCGTACCCCCTCAACCACAAACAATTCAACCAAGTTATACACCATACCAGAACTTGATTGTCTCAAATCCACACACTCTTGCACCTATAAATGTGGGAGTGACTATCTATCCTTTAACTAGTGTCGCCACCATTCAACCACCTATGGTAACACCCAATCAATTTGTGCCCTCCAACTTTGTGGCACAAGCCCCTTTGACCTCAACATCAGTCCCAATGATGAACTACCAATATGTTGCATCTATACAAGCGCAACCAAGTACATCATATGCCCCTATCAACACCTTCTAGGTACCTTACAACCTAAGGGGTGCCCCACCTACCAATTCGTCAGCCGATCTAATTAAGATGCTGATGGATAAGATGTCTAACCTTGAGACATCCATTTTCGGTTCAAGCAATGTTCTGTCATATGAATAAATATGCAACAAACCCATCCACCCTTCGGTCCCCATTCAACCTTATCTTAACCAGTGGGAACTCCCCAAATTTACTCGATTTTAGAGTAAAGAGGACCCACAACAACATCTACGAGCGTTTAGACACGCTTGTTACTTTATAACACATGACAATGCATTATTACTTCACATGTTTCCCATGTCACTTTATGGCACCGCCCTTGACTGGTATAGCTCCATTACCAGTCATTCACTCAAATTGCTCAACTATTTCTTAACCACTTCTCAATCCACATCACTAAGAAGGTCTCCATTACATACCTATATTCTATTAAACAATTCAACGATGAATCAATCACTAATTTTGTCACCCATTGGAGAGGTTTGATTAACCAAATCTCCTTTTCTTTACCTCAAATTGAGCTCATTGAGCTCTTTTCAAGATCATGTGCCAAGCACATCTCATCCACTTTGCGGGTTTAAACATTTCACATATTTGACGAAGCTTTTATCATGGCAAGAAAGCTTGAACTCCGTGCTGTCGAAGAAGATAAGGTCAAATTGTGTAGTAACACAAAATGTAATGACCCTTCTTCTTCTTCCAAACCTTCTTCTTCCCACTCTAAGTCCAAGGGATCAGTGAACACTGTGGTCCTTAGATCACCATCTTCTACAATGACCAACCAATCTCAACCTTCCACATTAGAATACATCACTAGACAATTCACACAATGATATATACAACATCAATACACTCCAATAGGAGAATTATACGCTTCCATCTTGGATAAACTAGTCAAGTAGGGAGTCCTCAATCTCCCTCAAATTTGACCACCCCAATTCAACCCCTCAAAAGCCATCCCTGCTTGGTATAGGGAAAATGACTTTTGTAACTTTCATCGTGTCAAAGGGCATGACATAGACAACTGCAAAACCTTCAAAAACATTATACAAGACATGTTGGACAAGGGGGATCTTATTTTGGATAACCCAAACACGTTGGCCAACCAAAACATAGACATATTTAGGCAACCATTCCATAACCATCCCCCAAGTCAAAATAACATTCAGACCATAGTCGATGACCTTCACGAGCATAATATATGCATGGTCAACATAGTTTCTAACCAACCTCTCCCACAGTCTGAAGAGGTTAATCAACTTATTTGTCCACCATAGGTAGAAGAACATTCTTTTCCTATTTCTCCACCATGGGTAGAAGAGCCTTCTTCTCCTATTAGTCTTCCATCCACCCCCCTTTCACATGCAAGAGAGTCAACTTTGAACTCTCCCATATTGGAGGATGTTTTGATGGCACCAATGCTAGTTGCCTCACCCTCATCCTTCTTATCATCAATGGGGGATCATACTTGCCCCACTCCGAGACCACATGTCAAAGCCATCACCATCCCTACACTCTATCCAACTGAAGAGCCACAATCTCCAATCCCTTCTCCATCGAGAGAGGAACTTACCACCTCACCCACTTCGGCCGAAGAAGATTCGGTGAAGGTAGACTTGAACCTCACCCATCACAATAGTAGTCCTCGCACTAAACTAAAAAAGGCTGCTAAACCACATCGAAGAACTTCTCCCCTACCTTCACCATTACCATCTATCTTGGGTCCACATCCTTCTACTTTAAAATGAGTGCTCCCTATTTCAACACCTCACAGAGGCAAATCGCCTCCATTACTCCCTTCACCCATCAAAAACATACATCCTCCAAAACATTTGGCACCTCTCACCAAGCAAGCGCTATCTACGCCTTTGACCACACCACCAACTAAAAAGTTGGTACGACAAATAACCCCTATAACTTCTAAACAAAAGTTGTCAACCCCTACTGCAACAACGAGTGCAAAGCCATTAGTGGGTTCATATGCTTCGATGTTATGCCAATTGTTTCAATCTTTGAGCATCACTCTTCTGCCTATTAAACCATATCAACCTCTCAGACCAAAACCATCTTGGTTTGATGACACTAAAATCTATTGGTATCATCACACACCTGGACATGATACTGAGCATTGCTGTGCCCTTAAAGTTGTCATTCACCGGCACCTAAAAAAGGACACCCCTCATATTGAGGCTTCTTTTGACAAACATTCAACATCATCACATGCCTCTCAAACATCCTCACCTAAATTGGGATCCCCATACAAGACTATGGTCCCTTTATCACCTTCTCCACCTTTATTCAAAATCAACACTGTTAATGTGGCCACTAGGTCCCAAACTGTGAAGGATAAAGGAAAAGACCAGATCTCTATACCTTTGACATATCCATTATTCGTCAAGACCTCTCAACCAACACAACCCAAGATTTCTATCTTGGCCTCATCTCGACCAATATCTTTGGGGGAAATTCCTCCTAACCTCTCTAGTCCACATGACGTTTGGTCTAAACGACTTGTCGACTACTTGACATATTCTATCATACCACCTAATCTCTCTAGCAATAAACGGTGGGCTTTTATCAAGAGTATTGCTCGCTACACCATGCTAGGGGGTCTTCTCTACAAACGAGGTCTCAACGGCCTCCTTATCCAATGCCAACAACATACCAACCAACTTCACATCCAACATCGACCAAATCATGCCTACAACCATAATCTGAAAGAGCAAGATTTCAAAATTAGAGATCTTGTCCTTACAAAAGACTAACATGTGACTAATTTGGAAAGAAGCAAACAGGGCAAGTTTGCTCCTAGTTGACTTAGACCTTACATTATAACACAAGCATGGATAAGGTTCTTATCGTCTGTCTTCTCTCGAAGGCCGACCAGAACTTGAGCCTCTTAATGCCTTACATCTACGACCATTCTACTATTAATCAAGTACTCATTCACTTGATATTTAACTTGAGCTCATCCCTTGAGCAACCCTCATCATTGTCATTCCTATTCCTTTCAACCCTTTATCAACCCTTTTGTCAAGCATAAATGTTTTGTCCTAATAAAAGGGAAACCCTCTAAACCTCTAAAGCCAAGTCCATGACCAAAAGTCTAGTCGCAAATAAAAAAATAAAACTGAGATGCCTATATTCCAAGGTCATAAACTATACATGTAGACTACTCCCTTGAAGGACAGTTGCATCATTGCTATAATTAATAGATTGCTCCCTTGAAGGATAGCTATTCAAAGACCTCCAAACATAGAAAGTAGAATATAGACCACTCCCTCGAAAGATGGCTATGCCTAAATTTTTCTATATACACAACACCCTCTCAGAAGCTTCTCTCACCGATCAGCTTCCATATGACCATAAAATAAAACAACATCCCCAAGTAGACTTCCCGCATTGATCAGTCTGCTATATATAAAATTTTAAAAAAAATGACTGACAAATTATTAAGTCATGGACTTGCCTATAGTCATTCTCAGGGTCACCTATAAAAGGGGCAAAGCTATCCCTGCTAAAAAGGGTTATCCTATCCACACATATCATAATCACACCTATTACCCTAACATACTCAAGGGATTTTGAGCTCAATTAATGTCAAGTGATTTGAATACTTCTCTAACATAAACCAATGGTCAATGACGTAATGCATGAATGGGGCTTTTGTTTACAAAAACCCTATCTATGCTATCATTATGGTCCTTGTTAATGAAAGAGAAATGCGCCTTTCACTTCTTATACATCTTGGTCACACATAACTAGACCATTATCTAACCAAAACCAACCAAACCAAACCCAAACATTTTTAGACCACTAACATGACATAGACCTTTCACACTAGTTTCTATGGAAAACAATATACATGGAAACTATCGACCAGACACAATTTATGTCCAGCATATACCATTACCAATATGGAAACTTCCTAAAGCATAAATATTCTCATTTCATTTTTAGCATACATCATCACCAATATGGAAAATTGCTAGGGATGAAAAACCACTTAACCTATGTTATAGAATACACCATCACATAATATGGAAAAGGTTGTAACATCATCATACACTTATCATTTCAAGCATGAACCATCACACATATGGAAAATGCTAGACCCACTAACTTGACCAATACAACTATCAACCACTTGGGCTCCAACAAGAACTACATTGGCCTGAAGCCCTTACAACAGGGGCTATGTAGGCATCACTCAGTCTTCTGGGGTTAGCTCGGCCATTCGCCCATTTGTCTCCCTAATGACAACAGCCTTTCATTCATCCATCTACTTTATGGACCAACCATTTAACCTTTATCTATGACACAACCAATCAACTAGCCCTAACATTTTATAAGTTACCTTCAACTTCTCATGGGGCACATTGGAGATCACATACATCTCCCTGACCACAACACACACCACTTGAGATGACTTATATCTCAGCCTGACTTGACCAATGACTTTGGAGATCACGACTATCTCCTTAGACCATGACCACTTTTGAGACAAATTTGCCTTGGTTGTTTTAATTGCATATATGCTACCTCACGAATAGTTAGCAAATTATACGCAACCCATATTACGACCCTCACAAGTATTGGATCACGCCCAAGTTGATCCACACTACTTGTGACATTTTCATGTTTTCCAGGAGCACTTCTTGAGCCCAAGATACTTGGAACACGATGACCATTGGAGCTATAGCTTTGATCATTTAACCCAATCAGCTACGACTAAATGCTAGGGCCCGATTACTTCGATTTCAATACTCCTTGACCTTGACTGCGACAATTTGACCTACCTATCACGTGAAGTGGTATACGTGCAATCTCAACTATTGTAGCATTCACACTCCAACTTCACCATATCCATCGACTGCCTATCAAATTGGAAATCGATTTCAGATTGCCCTCTATCGATTCCCACTTTGAGGGGGAATACCTCATCCCATCCTTGGGGCAACAACTCCTATTTTTGTCTTGCAGTTCATCAAGAAAAACCAACAAGACAAAAAGGGGAAAATGTAGACACCTAAATTGTGTCAACCCCTTGGTCCCTTACACACTTCATTAATTTAAAATAAACTTCTTATTTTAGATTAATGACATCACCCTAGACAACTCACCTAGGACACATCGCCTAGGACCCCTCGCCTTGGACACCTCTCCCCTAAGACTATTTCTTTCCCTATGACTCACCCTACGACTAAGTCCTTCATATCATAACCACCTAAGACCCATTCCAACCTCCTAACCAACACTCGTGCATAATAAACCCCATCATTTGACCATTCTCCAATGGCAAATGCACTTGGCAAATGGAGAACAGGCTTCTTATCCCATTTACTCATTCTTCAACTGCTGACATCAGTTAACTGTCGGCCGATGCCAGTGGCATCACCGACGTTAGTTACATAAACTGACTTCAAATGATGAGTTATGGGCTTTTCAACTCTAGAATCATGAATCCTCTTTCTCTCTCTCTCTGGCTCTCACCCAGAACTCTGACATCGACAACACTTTGACTAATGCTCACCTGGCTACAGTAACTTGGCACAAGTGGCTCCAGACTAGATGTGAACATTACACGAGGACTCAATGATAGCCACAACAAGAACAAGCATTCTGCACCACTGGTTCAGCCACAAGCAGAGCTAAGTATTCTTTTATTTCATTTCAATATTTAGAATCCATTAGTAATTAGTTTCTATTTCTATTTCTAAATATAATCAACCTGACTCGACTTTCTTCTTGGAAAGGTTGAAAAGCCTTCCTCCTATTCTTATCCATTTACATACCAACCCTTTGCCTTTGCCCCCTCTCAGACCCTATTTACTATCTTGCAAACCTGCACAGACCCAGACTCCTTCTAGACCTCTCTGTCGACCACAAACCCATCCAAAACTCATCCAAGACCATTTCCCTAACCGACATCGACCATTGCCCCTACCGACATCGATAGTATAACCAACGTCGACAACACTGAAAAATTGATGATGGTAGGACTATTGATGTCAACGACTGTGGAAGACTGACAACAGGAATTAGGTATGCGTTATCTATTTCTCTTTCTTTAAGTCTTTCATTATTTCTTTATTCGACACTCTTTTTATCAAAATGTGGACTGTCATCCCTCCAGGAAGTCTTTGCACTTCTAGGACCGAGCTTTGCTTGGCAGTCCACCCTATCTTTATCTAACATTTTTCTGTGTTTGAGTCTCTTTCTTCTACAGGTGTCTTCCTCCACAGCCAAAGAGGAGTTCCTACAATGTCTGGATATGGTGCGCAACTTCATCCGAGTATCATCTAACACCTGACCATTTATCTTCAGTTTCTTCTATCTTCTGAATATTAAATAGCAAAAATGAGTAGAAACACTATGAGTTAACTGTTCATCATAAAACAAGGAGACAAATTTGGAGGCCAATTGAAGGACAAAGTTTTGTTGTAAAGGAGTTTTTGGACTATCACAATTCTGGTACACCTAAACTTTTATTTGTTTAACTTCCTTTGATTGAATCTTATCACAACTCTCCTAATAACTCAGAGCCTTATAGTCTTATTTACTACCCAACACCTTCTCAACTAGCTAAATCTCCTCCTAGGTTTGATCCCCCAAGTCCACCTCACTCACCCCCTCATAACCCTTTACCATATGATCTTGAGCCCACTATTGAACCAATCATGAGGCATAGATATTAGGTTGAGAATGAACATCCTACATTCAGGGTTCCTATATTATGACCTATTAATTTTGATGAAATGGAGGGTTACCCCAATGAAGTTCCAAATGAAGTAAGGAATTTTTGAATGACCCAAGGCAATGGAGGAGGCCATGCATCTTCATCTACAGATGAGAGTGAGAATAAATAAGTATGATAATGATAATTTAGGGATCTAGTTTGGTTTCATCTCATCCTAACTTAGTTGAGAATCATACCCACAAATCGATGATGTAGATTATGACAAACTAAATATAGAAAAGGAAATGAAAAGAATAAACATTATTATTACATGTATGTAATTTTGTAAGTTTTTAATTAATTAAATAATACTTATAATTTTGATACATTATTTCTTATTAATATGGAAGGATGATCTCCCGTGAGTCTTAGGGCGACCTTCTTGGTAGGTGTCGTATCATTTCTTTTCTGTTTGTTCTTTTTTTAGTTTTGAGGGAGAGGAGTATATAGTTACCTAAATGTTACATGGTTAAAAAAATAATAATAATAGATTACCTTTTTTTATGTTATCAATTTTGTTTTGTAAATTTAAACTATATTTAACATATTTTTTAAATATTTAAATTGTGTGATTTTAAATATAAAGAAAATTAAAATAGATTATTATTTTAAGATTAAGTTTTGTATGAAATGTTATTTTATATTATTATTTGATTGATTAGTTATTTGATATTAATCAATATATTATATAAATAATAATTAATATATTAATCAATATATTATGTGAAAAACTAAGATAAAATACTTGATATTGATATCTCTTAACATACTATCTATATATATAACATTTCTATTCAAATGTTAATTTATTTGATATATATATATATATAATAGTTTATTTAGCAATTTCTTTGAGTGCATATTATAGTTAGGAAATTAATTTTTAAAGTGATTTACATGTCCTTTGGGCTGGAGATCACAGTACTTGTGTTAAACATAGCATAAAGTTGACCACATAATCCGTGAAATACTTTTGAACTGTGTGGAATGAATTTGAGTTCTATGGGATTATAATAAATTAATGTGACCAAAAATAAATGTGAAGCTGC
This sequence comes from Torreya grandis, assembly GCA_037957365.1. Lineage (NCBI taxonomy): Eukaryota > Viridiplantae > Streptophyta > Pinopsida > Cupressales > Taxaceae > Torreya > Torreya grandis. Next base: position 874,394 of record JARHVA010003587.1, read on the forward strand.
CTGGGAAAATATGGTGACTACCAGATGTCATAATGTGAATAAAATGTTTAGAAATGACCATGATTATATATTTTTATATATGAATTCATTTAGGTGTGAATAGATTTAGAAGGAAAAGTAGTGACATAAAAGTTAAGGGTTTCATCATAGCTTCCTATCCAACATGGCACCACCATCACAAAGTGGAACTTGTGAGTATATAGGGTTTATGGATTTGTGAGACTATAAACTCTAGTCTATAAAATTCGGTGTCCTGATAGTGAAGAAATTTTATGATCCCATAGGATTTTTTGATCATTATAATAATGCTTTAAATATAGTATTTATTATGAATATGTATAGTTATATTGTATATACTAAAGCAAATGTAATTTGAAGTTTAAATAAATAAATTTGACCATTTAATTGTGAGTTGTGAATGTATTATTAATTGTGATTCCATGATTGTTTGAAGAATCATATTATTATTAAGAATATTAATTGAGGGTGAAAACTAATAAATTACAAATTAAATTATGAATTCAATATAAATAAATATTTTATATTTGATTGCATATTAGGGTAAGCTTTCAGGCATTTTCTAATTTTTTTGATGCTCTAAATTAGATGGTAAAGTCTGTTTTAGCCATGGAGAAACTTGGATAAAGTTTTCTAGTAAGACTCTTAGATATAATCCCAACATCATAACTCAGGATGTACTTAGTGAATTAAAACTGTAATTGAACTATCCATATGAATCTAATAGGTTTAATTATGGATTGATTTGATCCAAAGTTGGATCCTAATGTATTAAGTCATGTATACTAGATATTTACACTATACATCATTTATGTAATTCATTCATGTTTGTAAGACACTTATGTAAGACACTTCATATATACAACCTCACTTCAGTCATGTTACAGTGGTAGAATTAGTGTGGGGGTGATATGGACATCTTCATAGTGACAAAGTAAATGTTTTTATGTACTGAAAATTTAAAGTTTTCTTAAGATAACAAAACCACCACTATATATGGGTGGTGGTTGCACAACTACCTATATGGTTGTGTAACCAATAGTGTTCATAGTTTGAAAATGTGAAACCATCCATGTGGTTGTTTAACCATCAATCCAAAAATAATGACAATTTTTCCATGAGATAAAGAGCTCGAATAGGAATGGTTGAAAACATTCCTACTTCTTAATTATGGTTCACTTGAGCTTTTTGGTGGAGTCCAAAGTGAGAGGGAATAAATACAAGTCTTGTAGAAGGCATAAGACATATGAAGAGTTTTGGAATTGTATTCACATTGTAAGATAGAAATTTGAGTCTTGTTCAATGTTATCTTTAGTTTTTCTTAGTTGTTCAGTGGTTGTTTCAATGTTGATTTGTCTAGAGAAGTATACAAAAAGTGTAAATCAATCTTGTATATGAGTTTTTGATATGGAATACTAAAATATTTGTTCTTATATATCAAGTTTATGGTAGTAACTTGTATATTTTTTTAATCATCTATTATAAAGGGGGGTGCAATTGCCTCACCCATTAGACTTTTTCCCACATTAGGGTTCTCTAGGGAAATTCTTTTGTTTATAGTGTGTTTTGTGTTATCTTTACTTCTCATTTAATTTTTCAAAATTATGTACTTTTTATTGTAGCACTTCATGCCTTTATTTTATAAGTAATATAGTCTAGAACATTAAATTATTTTAATCAGTTGTTGAGTTTAGAATATAGGATCCATATAGGCAAAGTTTAGTGTGGAATATGCACTTGATTCATGAATCAAATTGCATTTATTTGTTTGTGACTTCATTGCAAGTATATGCTTATCCCTAGAGCAAGTATTGATAGTGTTCAAGATGTCCTAGTACCATTTGAATAAGATATTTCCATAAAGAAGTGGAATCACACAAGTATGGCCTATGATGATGAAGAAGATGTTGGTACAAAAAAAAAGGGATTTTACAAGATTGAAGGAGTGACCAACATCTCTCTTTATATGAGCAAGATTGAGTGGATGAAATCCATCATAGCGATTCTCATGGAGAAGCTTGGTGTTTATATGGATGCACTAAAATCAAACAAGGAAGTTGTTTCAAAACATGAAAATGTGGAATAATAGTCCTGTGCCAACAAATTTACACCTCCATTAAATACTTATGTAAAGATAGATATTTAGTCACCTAATGGGGATGTGAATGAGAAGTATCTAGACCATTCACTAGCTCAACTAGATGTATATTTCAATTTGCATCAAATTAATGAGATTTAATAAATTTATTTTATAAGGTTAAAATTAACCAATGATGTTTTAACTTGGGTTGCGAGTTATGTACAGTCCCTAGTTGTTATGAAGCTTCCTTCAATTAATAATTAGGATTATTTTAATATGTTAATCAAGAATCATTTCCATAATATTTTTTATGAGGAATATAGGCCCATTTATTGAAAATATCTTGGGCAAAATCAAGGCTAAAGCATGTAAGAGTACACAAGTGAGTTTCGTAAGAAAGATATCTAAATAGGGTAATATATAGTAGATCGTAACATTTTGATTAAGTATGTGGCTAGAATCCATATTCATTTGAGGAGACGTCATCTTGCCCAAGACTACATATGTAGATGAGGCATGTTTTCAAGCTCACTACTTAGAGATGGAAAAGAAGGAAAATTCTCCATCTACCTCTCAAAATAATTCGAAGCAATAAGGTGGATTCAAGATTAAGAGGAAAAGTGAATGAAAAGGTAAACATAATTCTAATTCCATTTCTAAAAAGGATACTAAAATGCATTATGGGCATTGTGATGCTCATAGTCATTATGAGGATCATTGTTGGAATTTCCACATGGAATTACATCCGTTCAAGAACTATAATAAGAATACCATGGCCTCTCTCTAAAGTAAAAATATAGGTTAAAAAATGTATTAGGTCCTTACCTTCTCATCCAAGTATACATAGATTCTATTTTATTGAATTTATTTGAGTCCTAGTTTATTTCAAGAGAAAGAGGATAGTTGTAAGTCATCTTAGCTCATGCATACATTTTGGTGAACCTAATGTGAATCTTATCCCACTTTTGGTTGGATAATTTTTAGGTTTATCCTTTTATATTCTTACAAAAATCACTATCCCAATAGTTTATTAGTAGTAGCAACTGTATTGGGCCACCCGATATAGTTTCCTTTTTGTTTACAACTATATTTGCTAGTTCGATACAATTATGTGTCTCTTTCCAACTGTATTGGCCAACCAAATATAGTTTTATGTCTTTTTCCAATTGTATCATCTAGATCAATGTAGTTTTATGTCTTTTCCAAACTATATTGGCTAGATCGATATAGTTATATGATTTTTTCTAACTGTATTGGCCATTCTAATACAATTCTATTTCATCTATTTTTACCTTCAAACTGTATCAAATAGCTTGATATTGTTATAAATGTTTGGTTTATTTCATTGAATTTTTATATTTTAAATTTGATCTAAATCAATTTATTTCTATCTTTGTATTTTTCCTCCTAGAATTATGTTTTGAAAATTGTAAAACTTATAGGAGATATCATTCTAGGCCAAGTGATCATTAATTTTACATGAATTGTGGTGTGAGGGTTACTACCCAAATAATCAAGACATTAGATAACACTATATATAGAATTTATTATCTACATACATCATGGTGTATTGAAAATGCCCAAGGTTTTGTTTTTCACTGAATATGAAGCTTTTTAGCCATTTGATTTTTTAGTGCACTGGTAAGTGATTAGCCCTAAGAAGTTACTCGTAACGTATCTTAAAGATGAGATAGTGTAGCCATGGGATGGTGGAATCCTCCATAACTATTTACATTTGGGCCTTGATCACTATTATATCTAGTATTAGTATGTCTAAGAGCCTAAAATTCAAACACACCTAGCTTAGTAATACCCTCCTACTTTGTTCATTTTGTTTTTGCTTAGTTAAATCATTAGTTTATTTATTTTTAGACTATATTGGTCAGCTCAATATGATTTTACGTTGTGTGTGAAAAATACATTTGTTATACAAAATACAATTTAGCTTTATCATTATATCTCTAACTATACTGGTTAGCTCGATACAATCTTGTCCTCATGTCCAACTACATTGACAAACTTGGTATAGTTTATCTTATGATCATATTATATTGGCCAACTTAACCTAGTTTATTTCTTACTATATAGGCTACCTTAATAAAGTCCTTTTATTCAGTTGCTAGCAATTTTTTATTTTTACCAAACTATATCAGCCAACCTAATACAATCTATCTTCCATACTCAATAACTAACTATATTGGCTGAATGGGTACAATGTGATGTTCATCCTTAGTAATAAATTGTATTAGCCTATCCGATATTGAATTTTTATTTTGATCAAACTTTTTCCACATTTAGTTTGTTATTTTATTCATTATGATGTCCCCTCTAATATTTTTTATTACAAGTCTTAACCCATTCATATTCTATATGACTTACTTCTTTCTACCTTCTATAACCACCATTGAAGGTAACTAATCATGAAGCAATTACTCTACTCCATTTCTTATGACCAAAGATCATACAAATGATGATAATCCCACTCATGATGATACTTATTATTGGGGTGAAGATCCCAATGATGATATCTATAGTGGGACTTGTTAGTACCCAGATCTGAACTAAATAATTTGTGCCCTTTTTCTCAAAGGATAAGTGTCTGAAAGTTTAACTATTGCCCCCAATTCACAAGTATGTACCTAGAATGAAACTCTTATTTTGCAATCAAGTTATGAAAACCTCGATATTACATCTATGTTGTGTAGACCCTATAAAAATTGATTTTAACTAACATTCAATGTTTTCATGTTTTAGGTGTGTTTTGGTTGCAAGATTCATGGTGTCACAAATGTTGGGATGAGTAGAAATATGACTAAGTATTGAAAAAAACTAATTCTACATATATCTCATTGTAAAATTAATAAGGTCTTATAACTCCAAGAGGGAAATACAATGTTTATTTACAATTACAATTTTACAATTTACAAATTGCATTCTGAAGCCCGCCAGTCAAATACAAATCCATGATCAAAAGGGTCCACATGGAAGTCAGCAGAGATTTCTAGTGAGAGATACAATGCCACAATGCATATTTAATTTTCAACTAAGTCTTCCAAACCCACAATATTACATGCCAAAGGGAAGGCCTATGTAACACTATCCCATGCCAATGATCAAAGGTCCATGTGGAAAGGTCAAAAATACTATGAAAGTTTTAAAGTGATGAAAGGTCCATGTGGAAAGGTACATGCCAAAGGGAAGGCCTATGTAACACCAACCCATGCCAATGATAAAAAATACCATGCAAGTTTTAAAGTGATGAAAGGTTTAAATTTTTTTAATGAAAGCATCGATTTGTCAAAGTCTATGGGAATTTTTAAGGTGATTGCAATATTTAATAAAACAAAGGGCGGGGATCTTGGTGGAGATTACAATATCAATTTACAACATTTTGACTTGTAAATTGCATTATGCAAAGTGCAATTTTTACACTCATAATATGCTATTTGCATTTAAGACTTCGAAGTTTGTAGCATAGATTCTAAGGGGAATCATAACATTCATTTGTCATGTTTGTTTTGCACATTATAAACAAAATTCAAAGCTCTATCACCCCCAAGGAAGTACACACCATCCATGTGGAGATTCACAGGAGGGTAAGTAGAAATATTCAGAGGAAAATCAATGTCACATTTCAAGAAATGAATTTTCAAAAGGGAATTGATACATTGTATGTTCCAAGTCATTAGAGATTGGTGAAGGGATTGCAACACTAATAATAAACATTTAATTTGCAATATATGAACTAATCTCCAAAACCCATGACAAAGGTGTTGACCACATGGAAAGTCTCAAAGGGAGAGTTAGTGAAAATATTTAGTAGAAATATAATGTCTAAATGCAACTTTGAAGTTACAAATTACAAACATGTAGTCATATTTTGATAACCCACTTAGGCATTTGGGCCACATGCCTTCTAAAGACAAGAAGGGTTTTTTTAATACACAGATGTTTCCAAAATTGCCACATGGCACAGTTTCGACACTCTGATGGCTACTTGCCTTTATGGAATCATGCAATTCCAAAACTTAATCTACACTTTCTAACTCTGCATGACTACCTCTTGAGGACTTTCAACCTTTTTTGCTTGGAATCAACATATGAAATTTGAGAATATGTCTAGGATGTGTTTCCATATCTAGGAGCATATATCAATAATGAGGGAGAAACTTGATTTTGAGGTTGGGATAGAATGGCAATGCCAATAAAAGAGTTCAAGGTAAAAGAAGTAAATCAAATTATAACACAACAATTAGAGTTACTAGTAGAAGTTAAACAACTTGCAAAAACATTGTGGCTCCCTAAACATGTTGTGTATAAATGTGAAATGATAGGATACTTCTAGTTATTGCATGTTTTCTCACATTGGGAGCTATTTATTTATGCATGTGAGGGAAATAAAGATAAGCCTAGTTTTGTGAAAGATAGGTTCCCATTTAGTGATTTCTTTTCAGACACACCATAACTATTTTTCACAGGCTAGTCATTTGAGCGAGACATGCATGCAATAGAGGGTTGTTTCTGCCATCTTAGTACCATTTTTCAAGAGCCTGAAGAATGCAAGGCATTTGAATTACTCAATTCCACATTAGATTGTACAAATTATCTGATGACTAAGTAGGCTAAAATTGTTTCCATGACCTGTACACATGCAACATTGAAAAGAAAAGATTTTATCCAATTAGGATTGAAGTATGACAATTTGTTTATGAAAGAAAGTGCATAGATTTTGGAGATGAAGCATATTGTCTTGAGTAAAATTCATTAGATTTATCTTGCATAGATGATGTGGCATCAGATAACTCCTTACCCTTCTTCTTATCAAATGTATGGGGGTAATTCTCGATTGAACATGCCACTAAATAGAAAATGTTTAGCCTAAAATAAATGATTTGTTGAACCTACCATATTTTTTGATGTTGAGGACAATATGAGAATTGTACAAGAAGGAATATTTGGACAAGTTATTTCAATTTTAAAATTTAAGACTGTAGAAGACATAATAGAAAGAGGAAACAAAGTAATATATGGTTTAGTAGTGGGGATTTATAAGTGAAGGACAAGTTTAAATGTGCAACTTTGAATTATGTAAATGGAAGTCAAAAGTTTGTGGAGATTCTAAATGGAAATATAACATCAAATTGAAAATTGAAAAATTCAATTCGTAAATGTGAAACAAACGTCTGAAATCTTGTAGTGTGTAAAGTTGCAGCTGAAGCCGAAAATCCTGCCAAGGCCAAAAAGTGCAAAATTGCACCTAGGGTCCAAAATTATGCCAAGGCAAAATAAAGAAAAATATACACATATCACTATTAAGTTCAGCCTTAAAAATAAAAAATGGAAAATGTGAATAGGGCTAAGGCATGGGAAAAGTCAATGACAAAAGGTTAAAGACAAAGATCCAATTGTCATTTCAAAGGAATATAATGTGGGCGAGGGATTTTCATTAAAAAAAATGAATATGCATAAAATGCAAGGAGGAGATAAAAAATGGAGAGGTTTGCATATCAATCATGACTCTATTAGGTGATTCTCAATTTCATTGAAAAGTGCAGGCTTGGCATATGTCTGTTGACTGGCCAAATGGATAAAATGACTGACCAAAACTTCTATTCTTTATTCTTCCCTCCCTTCTTTAATTCTTTATTCTTTACAGGGAAATAAGTGACCAGATCTTTAGTTGTCAATCCATCCAAAATCTTCTAGTTGGGAAAATGATTATTCAAATATAAAGAAAAATGGTTTCACATGAAGACAAAATCAATTTTGCTCTCATAGAGAATATTCTCCCTCAAGCTCAAGTGAAATGAACTTCCAACCAGGAAGATTAAAAGTTTGTTATCAAAATTTATCATGACATGAAAAACCTCCTACCATAATGATTTCCTTGCATAGCATGATCTTCTAGGCATAATCAAAAGGCATCTTTTAGATGGAGTATATTCACAAAATATTCTAGGTGAGAGATTTTATAAGTAAAAAGGGTTGTCCTCTTTACGGTGGTTGTTGATGTTCTTTCTAGGGTTTAAGATTTTCAAAATTTAGAAAGTTTTTGTGTGTTATGTCTCTCTTTCTAAGGTGATTACAGATGTACATTCATTAGCAAAAGTTGAGAGCATTTTGTGTTTGTCTCCCCTATTTCAAAAAAAATCCACCATGTGTTTTCACCATTGTTATGCATTCTGAACATTATGTACATTGATCTACTTTCAAGTTAATGAAAACATCTATAATTTATGGTGTATCTTGTCAATGAAGTGCAATGGTACATTATTCATACATTATTGATTGGGTAATTAGTTTTGTGTCTATTAATGGTAGTCATTCTAGGCATGAATCTAGGTTATAAATTCCTTTCTACCTTATGATTTGGGAGTGTTTTATTGATGGTATTTTAAGAACACCCTAGACTTGTGGAGTTGATAGGAGAAAGTGATTAAATATTCACTTGCAGTGTATGATTTGGGGTTTCAAGGGTCATTTGAATGCTTGCATTAGATTGGCATCAATGAATGCAAACCATTCTTCATAGTTTTATTTACTTTTTTATTGGTCTTGTGTATCTCGAAATGAATGATAAATTAGTTGTTGAAGGAATTCCTTGTATTAAAATCCACCACAACCTACTTTTATATCTACCTAACTTATCCTACCTATCTTACCCCTACAGATAATACATATTATTGAGTATCTTAAATGTTATTTGCCTACTGATGCATGAATATTGCAAATCTAAAATGTGTCTATAATTGATATTTAAATCCCAACATTGTAATCTTCCATTTGACCCTGAGTTGTCAAATGTTTATTTAGAAATGAAGGTTGCAATCAATTTTCCATCTGTCTTTAGTAGCTTGTGTTTGATTTGAAAGCATTTACCCAGTTTGTGTGACAACTCTTCCCAAGTGGACCATGTAAGTTTGGTTATGCATTGGTTAGATTTATTTGTGTGCTAATAATTCCATGGAGATTTAATTATAGTATCCCTTATTGTCACCAAGCTACCCTTTAGGTCCTCTCACCTTGGTTTAGGTAGAGCCAGAAGTAGTAGGGAGCTAACCATACCCTTTGTTGATGTCTTCTAATCATTGTCTGCATTCATTGCATCCAGATGTTAAACCCTTCCTTAGCTATAACAACACAATATGGGTTTATCATCCATGTTTTCCATATTTTTAAGTATGCAAGGATGAATCCTAAAGGTGTACAATTGGGAACCAACACACAACTAGCACCATTTCCAGGGAGAAGATCCTTGGAACTTGCATTATTGAGGATAGAAAGATTTGATCGATTGACCTCTGTTGACTAGTTTTAGATAGTGTTTACTCATATTATCTCATGTGTTTGAAATTTGAGGTTGTTTGAGACTAGTTTTTTATCTTAGTCATCAACTGTGCAATACTACATTAGCTCCATTATTGGGGACAAGTTCATTAGAACCTGTATTACCAAGGACTCAAAAGATTTGATTAATTAATCTCTATTGAGTTCTTGCATATATTTTTTAATTTGTTCATTTTTTTAAAGTGATTTTCCCTTTTGAACATGAATCTAAATTTTTCAGTGTGTTTATTTTTCTATCTCATCACTGATTTTAATAAAGTATGATTACAAAGTGTATCATTGTCTGCTCATGATCTGTTATATCCTAAAAGTTTTCTTCTAGTGGAAACTCTAACATTTTATGTGGTTTTTGAAAGAGCAGTGCCCATTTCAATTAATTTAATTTTGACTTTTCTCTTGTTTACAAAATTGGAAGGACTGAGATCCTTTTTTAAAGGTGACTCATCAAAGCAGCTTGTTTATGAGTTAAGTGTTCATCATAAAATAAGGAGACAAATTTGGAGGCCAATTGAAGGACAAAGTTCTATTGTAAAGGAGTTTTTGAACTATCATAATTCTAGTACACCTAAAATTTTTTATTTATTGAACTTCTTTTGATTGAAGATTATCACAACTCTCCTAATAACTCAGAGCCTTATAGTCTTATTTACTACCCAACACCTTCTCAACTAGCTAAATCTCCTCCACGGTTTGATCCCCCAAGTCCACCTCACTCACCCCATCATAACCCTTTACCATTTGATCTTGAGCCCACCATTGAACCAATCATGTGGCATAGATATCAGGATGAGAATGAATGTCCTACATTCATGATTTCTATATTATGACCTATTAATTTTGATGAAATGGAGGGTTACCCCAATGAATTTCCAAATGAAGTAAGGCATTGACTCCCTAGGTTTCAATGAAATAAGTTAGTGATTGGTGAGCAGCATTTGAGGGATTTTCACATTGTAATTGAGGATTATGAGTTTGAGTATGAGGATGTCTGCATCAAACTATTTGTACACATGCTAGAAAAAGATGCATGTGAGTGGTTCAACTCCCTTCCCCATGGATGCATAGATTCATGGGAAGAAATGAAGAATGTTTTCAAAATATAGTATGGTGATAGAGTTGATCCTAGGTTTCTCTTAGAAAAATTTGAAAACATAAAGAAAAACCCTAATGAGTGTGTGCATGATTTCAATACAAGTTTTAATAATACTATGATGAGGTTGCATGATAATATCATTCCAAGTGATACTATTTACTTGATTAAATAATGTGATGCATTTGACAAGAAGGCTACATACTACTTGAGAGATAAGGCTCCTATAAATTTGAGGTTGGCATTCAATATGGCCATCTAAATTGAAAATAATATAAAGGCTATGGGAAATCCCTTGAATAAAAGGGTTGATGTTAAGTTGATTAATCCTAAAAAACTCAATCCAATAAGACTTCCAACCTTGAATAAATCATGAAAACCTTGGAAACTATTGTCAATCAAATGTCATACAAGTTGGCCAGAACTAAGAAGGGGATTCCTCCTAGATCTTCTAGTCAGGAGAGAACACAAAATTAGAATCAAGCACAAGGAAGACCCTCTTTCCAAAATAGATATAATGAAAAATGGAAGAGACCATCCCGAGATGAAATAAATGATAAAAATTAGAATAGAAGAGATGAGAAGGAATTTCTCAATCCATTGAATACCAAGGCTAATGTTGTAGGTTGTGATCTTGATATTGATTGGTGTGATACATGATTCCTCTCCCATCCTCCTTGTGATACTATTGAATGAATTAATGAAGATGCAAATAAACTTGAGTCTGTGTTTGAAGATGATGAAATTATGATGTTTGATTGTCAAATCTCCCAAAATAAAGTGTCTACCTCCATAGATTTACTAATACTACTACTGTTGATCAATTTTAGAGTGTAGTAAAAGAGGTATGTGTCCCAACTCTTGAAATTGTTTGTGATGTAAACATAACACAAGCATATGAATTACCAAATCATGACTTTGAGTTTTTAAGATTTATGATGATTAAAAATTATGATGGGGGAATTCCTTTAGTTGAGGATAAACAGTTGTTAATTAATGTAGCAATTTCCCAAGAGAAAAAATCTAGTCTGAAAATCAAACAACAAGGTGTTGCTCCTCAAGAGACCACCCCTATAGATCCAAGGGTAGGGGATAAACATAAGGAAGTTAATAAAACTAAATAAGTCCCTATTTCTTATAAACTAGCACATCTTTCCCAAATTTTCAAACAAAGAGGTGCTCGAACCAAGAATATAAAACCTTTATTATACAGTATTCCTAAGGGTACGAATGATGTAAGACAAAATACACCCTTGAAAAATGTTATTAGGAATGCTAATTCATCCTATCCTATTCCACCTCTAACTTTAAATTATTGCATTCTTACTGAAGGTTTTGTCACCCTTCCTTTGAATACTCCCCTTCCTCAGTATAGTGTATGTGATATGGCTTAGGTATTGAATCAATTAAAAATCAATGTCCCACTTGTTGAGTTGTTATGAATACCTAAACATAGGAGGAGGGTATTTGATTATTCTAAAATTTATGAGAATATGGCTACCATGAGATTAATTCACCCCCAATACCCCCAAATGATGATTAAGAGTCACATAAGGTTGTCTAACTAGCCTCGAAGGTTTATTTGGGGATTGAATTGATAAAGAGTCAGATGGATGTTGACCCTTTCTATACTACCCTGCTAATTAATGGTTTAATTGTTCATAATGGAGCCTCTTAAAATGTGATGCCCCTGAGTTTCCTTAATGAGCTTGGAGTAAAAATAACATCTACCTTTGATAAGTGTTACACCATGGACTCATGAGAGGTACCAATTGTTGGACAAGTTAAAGGATTGGTAGTGTAATTAGTGGTTCACCCAAGTAAGTTTATGAATATGGATTTGGTTGTTGTGGATTGTCCTCCCAAATGGGGGATATTGCTATCAAGAAAATGGGTTGCCAGCATGGGTGGTAGTATTTAGATGGACCTTTCTTATGGCACAATTCCTTTGGATGGTAATATGGTGATACTTCATAAAGAGCCCAAGATGTTACATGTACTTGAAGATCTGAAATGAGCTCTAAATGAGGTGTTTTACATTGATGTAGAGTTGGGTAACTTTGTTGGAAATGTAGATTTTGATGAACAATCTTTTGTTCTCAATGATGGGTTTGACAAAGAAAGCAATGAAGTTTGGAAAATGTCTTTTGATGGGGCTTACTCCAATCTTGGAAATGGAGTTGGGATTATCTTCTATGCCCCCAATAAAAAATATTTTAATTTTTCTTTCAAGTTGTCCTTTGAGTGCACTAACAACATTGTTGAGTATGAGGCACTCTTGCTTGGTCTAAGAATTTCTCGAGAACATGAAATTGTTGTTGAGTATGAGGCACTCTTGCTTGGTCTAAGAATTTCTCGAGAACATGAAATTACAAATCTAATTGTAAAGGGTGATTCATAGTTAGTGCTTAAGTAGGTCCAAAATGCTTATGCCACTAATAATAAAGGGTTGAAAAAATATATAAATGATGTATGGTATTTTTTATAATTCTTTGATAGTTTAAATATTTGTTATCATGATAGAAGTTTCAACGAATGATCCAAGATATTTCCACTAGATGATTCTGATCAGTTTACAGGGATGATATGGTAACATGGTAAAAAATATATATAGGAAGATTTATATATTTTATCTTTTTATATTATTATCAATTATTTGTTGTCATAGATGTACATGTGACATTATCTAACCAATAATGCCACACCTCCACTCATAACACTTTAATTAATTTTATAAAATTGACACTAATGTGTATATATTTAAATATATTTATTAATAATATATTTTAATATATATATATATATATATATATATATATATCCATTAAAAAGGATATTTTATTATTTCTTAAATCCTATTTTTTTGGTAATAATCCATACTTTGCATGGTTATTTCAAAAGCTGCATGTTTAGTCCACCAAAGAATAGGTGGCATTGATCTTTACTTTACCTTGGGAACATGAATAGAATTATCAAGTCAAGTTGATGATAGTATTCAAGATAGGCATGATATTAAGTATATGGTGTAAATATGGTGCAAACTAATTAAGTGGAATACATCATGGCTGACATATGTAGATGTATCCACTGTGAGTTCTAAAAATAAATGTGGTATTGTGGCATTGGACTTTGACATTGGTATTATGGCATTGAAATTAATCAAAGACACATGGAATTTGGTGTTGAGTAATAGTGTGGCACCAATATTTATAACATCTTATTTATTTTAACTGAATAACAAGATCATTGATGCCAATCCTTGTAATAAATTAGGTAAAGCTTATTTTAGCTTGTTGAAACTACCAATTTATTATTGGCATCAAACCGTCTGCCATATTTGGCATTAATCCACTCCTCCATTATGGCATAGCTCTTAGCATGGCATCAATGAGCTGGTTTCACCCCTAAATAATGAGACGTCGACCCAAACTAAAGTATGGTATTTGTTGATGATAAGGAAAACCAATGTGGAATTTAATATGAGAAAAACAATCTTGAACACCCAACCAATATAAAGGTGTTGGAAAATAAATATCAAAAATCCAATGTAATGATGTTAAAACAAAATCCAAATTTGGAAAATGGTTAGTGCCTAGCCAATGTGTGAATGTAGGGAAAAAATGAGAAAATATTGTCCACCACAAAACTATTGCCAATGCTCAGCCAATGCCATGGAGGTGTTGAGATATATAAACTGCAAGTGGTTTTACAGGGGAAATAATGATTTTACACAAATATTTTGTAGACAAATATATATCTAGATTATAGAGGCAACAAGAACTTCAGAGGTTTATTTTGGTTGCCTAGATAGATTATCTAGTATGAAAGTCTATTATTTATAATCAGAGAGATTTTTTAATCATTCTCAAAGATTTTTAATAGATCAGAACACTCATAGAGTGGACCTAGGGATGTATCCATTTGGTGAACCCTGTAAACAAATCTTCTATGTCATTTAAAAAAAAAATCTTCTCTGCAATCTGAATTTATTTTAATTTCCATAATTAAATTATGGTATTTTTAAAAATCAAATTATGGATTTAATTAAGGGGAAATTGGAAATTAATATTAAGCTTTTAAATACAATCCAAGTAGACTGTAAAAGTTTTTATAAACTTGTATTTTTGGATCAATGAAGAAGCTGACCGACTTGTAGGGTTGGGTGCTCAATTTGAAAGTGAAAATATGAACCCTCACTATCAGTATCAAGTGGAGGTACTTTTTAGACCTTTATTCCTAGACAACATTCATCATTGGAAAGTTTTTGATGATGATGACCATATTAAAAGGTTTCTCAATAGTGAAGCAAAATTTTGAGATCAGATCATAGAATTGGAATCCATGGTTTAGACCTGTGATGGGAAGGAAACCTCGTTTGGGAAAGACATCATTTAGTTGAAGATAAACACTATCCTAAGAGGATTAGTGAGTTTAGAGGCATATTTTGATGGATCAGACTGAATCAAAACTTGAGACTTATTTATCTCAAAAGATGTGACTAAATACAATTTAGACTCTAAAGATAATCCAAGGTCTGGCTTGGTACTCACTTGAGTGTAGATGAGAAGCAAGCCTACATGTATTTGTTAAATAAGTACAAGGATTGCTTGGTTTGATACTCACTTGAGTGTAGATGAGAAGCAAGCCTACATGAAATTGTTAAAGAAGTGGAAGCATAGTTGAGGAAATGTATGAGGAATGTATAAAGAAGAAGGCAAAGGAAAATAGCACTAAAAGAGAAGACTTTCCTCTTTCACCTTCCAAGACAGGCTCCTCTTCTATAGATGGTAAAACTATCTCACACTTGAAATTAGATGTTAAATTTAATTTGCTAGTTTATAATGGTGAGCTGAGTGTAAAAAAATTGGATAACTGAGTCAAGCAGATTGAGATATATTATAAGATTTAGAATATTCTCAGTGAAGAAGCCAAGATTTAGTTGTCTACTCTCTGTATGAGTGGCACAACACTCATTTGGTAGAAGAGTAAGATTTAAGAGGATCTCAAGAAATATGGTAAGGTAATCTCCTCTTGAAATGATTTTATTTCTGAGATGATAAAATAATTTTATGTTTGGGTTATATGCAACAAGATACTATGGATTGGCAGACTTTATGGCATAATAAAGGTTAGAGTGTGAAAGATTATACTTAAAGTTTATAAAGAATGCATTAATGTTAGGCATTCCTTTGTATAGTCTAGAAACATTATTGAAATATATTGGCGGTTTTCATAGCTATTTGACATACTATTCTCATGTTTAGTCCTTCTAACCTTGATGAAGTCTATGTGCAAGCTACCCATATGGAAGCCAGGGGTAATATGACCAAGGAAGGATATGGAAAGAAATATCATAAGCCATTTGAAAACAAATATAAAGGTAAAGGAAAGGGTAAGGGTAAGTCTACTTACACCATTAATAAAGAGGAAGGAAAACCTTTCTATAATCATTGCAAGAATAATCATGATGAGGCTAAGTGTTGGAAACTCCATCCAAAACTCAAGCCAAAGAGGTTCTGGAATAAAAAAGAAAAGAAGGCTAATGCTACGATTCAACAAGACTTGGGATCAGATTTTGGTGATGAAACAAAGGTGACTGCTATGGGTCTACAAGGTTTAACTTCTTCCTCTTCTAACACTAAACCTTTTTTTATTGCTTCTTTCTCTAAGACTAAATCTAAACATGTTGAAAGAAAAAAAATGAGCTTTTCCACATAAGAGTTATATATAAGCATACTAAAATAGAAACTTTTTTTGATAGTGGATCACAAGTTAATCTTATTTCTAAAGAGGTTAAAAATTTAGGACTCAAAACTAAGTTACATCCAAAACCATATACTTTAGAATGGGTGTGTGATGATGCAAAATTTTAGGTCATAAAATCATGCACCTTGAGGTTGGCTATTACTTCTAAATTCATTGATGAAGTAGAGCTAGATGTAGTCCCTTTGGATATTTATAGAATTGTTTTGGGTAGTCCTTACTTATATGATAAAAAGGCAATCTTTTATAGGGAAGAGAATAAATATGTTCTTGTAAAGGATGAGATTGAATACATAGTAAGAGCCCATCGTGTTAAATCCAATTTGACTCTTTTTTCTACATGACAAATAAAAGACTTGTAAACTCAAGTAAGATTTTTGTTCTCATGATTGTAAAATCCAAGGATAATGAAAAATCCAAGGCCTCAGAGGGTTGTGATCTTAAACATCAATTTGAGATGAAAAAGATTATTTATAACTATAATGGTGTTTTTAGGAGCCACAAGGTTTACCCCATAAGAGGGAAATTCAACATGAGATTCAATTGAAACATGATGCCTCTCTCCCTAATATTGGCATGTATAGGTTGTCAGTAGTATATAATGAAGACATAAAAAAGAAAGTGATGGAGTTACTTGAGAAAGGAGTCATTCGGCCAAGTACCTCTCCATGTGGTTCACCTATTGTCTTGGTACCTAAAAAGGATAGTACATGGTGGATGTGCATGGCTTTCTGAGCTTTGAATAAAATCATGGTTAAAAAATGCTACCCTCTTCCTTGTATTGATGATTTGTTAGACCATTTAAAAAATCTAAAGTATTTTACTAAGCTAGATTTGAGAAGTGGTTATCACCAAGTAAGAATTAGTGATGGTGATATTTAGAAAACCACTTTTAAAACTAAGCAAGGTATTTTTGAGTGGCTTATTATGCCTTTTGGGCTTTGTAATTCACCTACCACATTTATGTAGGTTATGAATGATGTGTTGAGACCATTTATGGATGATTTTGTAATTGTGTGCTTAGATGATGTTTTAATCTTTTGTAACACATGGGAGGATCATCTTAAACAAATTAATAAAGTTGTAAATACTTTGAAAAAGGAGAAACTATTTATAAAAATGTCAAAATGTGAATTTGCAAAAACATCTTTGGTTTACTTAGGCTATGTTGTAGGGAATGGTTCACTAAAAATAGACCCTAAAAAAGTTTCAGCCACAATAAATTGGCTAAGGCCTAATAATGTAATAGAATTTAGAAATTTTCTTGAAGCAGTTCAATTCTGGAGAAAATTTATTACTAACTTCTCTTAAATTGCATCTCCTTTAAATTCTTTAACAAGTGTTAAGTAAGTCTTTCAATGGGGATGAAAGCATGAAAAATCTTTCAATACCCTAAAAGAAAAGATAAGCACAGATCCAATTCTTGCACTTCCTAATTTACGACAATCTTTTGAGATAGAAATTGATGATAGTGGGTATCCAATGGGGGCAATATTAATGAAAAATCAAAAACCAATGTGTTTTCATTTGAAAACCTTTACAAGTGCAGTAAAAAAATATTCCACTTATGATATAAATTTGAATGCTTTGGTGTAGAGTGTGAAAAAGTGGAAACACTATTTGATGGGTAAAGAGATAACCATCCATACGAATCATTAGCTTTTGAAATATCTTCAATCACAATCCAAGCTATAACAATCATGACACTTTCAATCGATGGGATTTTTGCAATAGTTCCATCTTATTATAATATATAAAAAGGGAACACATAATAAGGTTGTAAATATGCTTTCTAGACCTCCTATTGTAGCATCTATTATTTTACAGCATAATCCTTTTGTTAATGAAAGCTATAAGAAATAATATGCTAGAGATGTTGATTTTAAGGATGTCTATGAAGATTTGACAAATGGTAAATTAGTAGAAGAATTTGACTATAATGTGCATAATGGAATGTTATATCATCTTGGAAAAATATGTATTCCATAGGATGAAAGAGTTCACATGATTAGAAAAGCTCACAACTCTCTTATTCTAGGTCATTTTGGCATTGCTAAGGCAGTGACATAGTTAAAAAGATATTGTTATTGGCCCTGTATGACATAAAATGTATCTAAATATATCAAAGGTTGTATTATTTGTTCCACAATTAAACCTAGTAACCATAAGTTAGGATTGTATACACCTCTTCCTTTTCCTAACTATCCTTGGGAAAGTATTTATATGGATTTTGTATGAGGTTTACCTATGTCATGAATAAAACATGATTGTATGTATGTGGTTGTGGATAGGTTCATCAAAATGTGTATTTTGGTTATTTGTACTAAATAGGTTACAAGCAAGGATATTGCACATTAATTCTTCAAAAATGTTTGGATCTATTTCGGGTTACCCACTTCTATTATATTAGATCATGATTCTTGATATTTCATTGAGTTTTGGTTAGCTTTAAGGGATTTGATTCATACTAAGCTAAAGAAAAGCACAACCTTTCATCCACAAACTGATGGACAAACAAAAGTGGTTAATTAAACATTGGTATATTTACTCAGGGGGTATTATGGTAAACATCCTAAATTATGGGATGAACATTTATATTATGTGTAACATTCTTATAATCATGCTTTACATTCTTCTAATTTAAAGTCTCCTTTTGAGACCTATTTTTGTTATTTGCCTATCTCCTTTGGAATTCTCTTTTGAAAAAGAATCTAACTCAGTGGTGGATGGAAATAGTGATGCTGAGAAGGCTAAAAAGTTCATTCAAAGAATTCAGATGATTTAGAAAGTTGTTCAAAAATAGTTAGAGAAGAGTCAAGCTAAATACAAGGCTAGGCATGAGAAACATAGAGTTGATCATCAATTCAAAGTGGATGATCAAGTTTGGCTTCACATTAACAAGAAAATATTGAAAGGTGAAGGTAGAAAATTAAAACCAATCAGGGATGGTCCATTTAAGATTTTGGAAAAGAATGGTACAAATGCTTTTCGAATGGATTTGCCTTCTTATATGCAGATTTATTTAGTGGTTAATTTGAGAAACTTGAAATTGTATGAAACTCCTATTATCATGGATCAAGATGAGGGCATTCAAGTTCCTAATGTTGATGAGTTTGCTCATGAGTCTCTTCATGAGTTGCAGGAAGATGCTATTATTGATAGGAAAACCAGAAATACATGAGGGGTTGATACTGAATATCTTTGTGTTGGTTTGAAAGTGATGCATCTGAATAAGGCAAAATGGATGGAAATTGGGAAAGTGAGGGAAAAATACCCTCACTTGGTTGATAATTAAATCAACTTTTGAAGGTCCAAAAGCTCTCAGTGGGGAGGAATGATCTAGGGGATTCCCCCAGATGATTTTGATTAGTTTACAGGGATGATATTATAACATGGTAAAAAAAATTATAGGGAAATCAAAATATTTTATCTCTTTATATTATAATTAATTATTTGTTGATACGAATGTAGATGTGGCATTATCTGGGCAATAATACCACACCTCCACCCATAACACTTTAATTAATTTTGTTAAATTACCACCAATATGTATATATTTTAATATATTTATTAATAAATATATTTTAATAAATATTTCATTTAAAATGATATTTTATTATTTTTTAAATCATATTTTCTTGTAATAATCTATACTTTGCATGGTTATTTCAAAAGCTGCATGTTTATTCCACCAAAGAATAGGTGCCATTGATCTTTACTTTACCTTGGGTGCATGAACAAAATTATCAAGTCAAGTTGATGATAGTATTCAAGATAGATGTGATAGTAAGTACATGGCATAAAGATGGCTCCAACTAATTAAGTGGAACACATCATGGCTAGCATATGCAGATGTATCCACCATGAGTTCTAAAAATAAATATGGTATTATGGCATTCGACTTTGACATTGGTATTATGGCATCGAAATTAATCAAAGACACATGGCATTTGGTGTTGAGTAACAACATGGCACCAATAATTATAGTGTGCTATTTATTTTTACCAAAGAACAAGATTCTTGATGCCAATATTTGTAGTGAATTAGGTAAATCTTATTTTATCTTGTTGAAACTACCAATTTATTATTGGCATCGAATCGTCCACCATCTTTGGCATTAATCCACTCCTCCATTATGGCATAGTTCCCAATGTGGCATCAATGCACTGTTTCCACCCCTAAATAATGGGACATCGACCCAAAATGAAGCATGGTATTTGTTGATGATAATGAAAACCAATGTGGAATTGAATACGGGCAAAGCAATCTTGAATGCCCAACCAATATAAAGGTTTTGGAGAAGAAATATCAGAAATCTAATGCAATGTTGTTAAAACAAAATTTGAATTTAAAAAATGGTTAGTGCCTAGCCAATGTGTGAAGGTAGAGGAAAAACTAAAAAAGATTGTCTAACACAAAAACTATTACCAATGCTCAAACAATGCCCTAGATGTGTTGAGGTATATAAACTTCAAGTGCTTTTACAAGAGAAATAATGATATTGCACAGAGGGATTTTGTAGATAAATATATATCTAGGTTATAGAGGAAGCAAGAACTTTGAAGGTTTATTTTGGTTGCCCAGATAAATTATTTGGTATGGAAGTATATTATTTATAATAAGAGAGATTTTTCAATCATTCTCAAAGATTTTTAATAGAATGAAACACTCATAGAGTGGACTTAGGGACGTAGCTAATTGGTGGACCCTGTAAACAAATATTTTGTCATTTTTTAAAATTCTTCTCTGTGATCTAAATTTATTTCAATTTCCATAATTAAATTATGGTATTTTTAAAAATCAACTTATGGATTTAATTAAGGGGAAATTAGAAATTAATATTAAGCTTTTAAATACAATCTAAGCAGACTGTAAAAGTTTTTATAAACTTGTATTTTTGGATCAATGAAAAAGCTGATAGACTTGTAGGGTTGGGTACTCAGTTTGAAAGTGAAAATATGAACCCTCATTGTCAGTATCAAGTGGAGTTACTTGCTATACCTTTGGTCTCAGACAAAATTCATCATTGGCAAGTTTTCTATGATGATGACCAAATTAAAAGGTTTCTCAATAGTGAAGTAGAATTTCAAGATCAGATCATAGAATTGGAATCCATGGTTCAGACCTATGATGGGAAGGAAACCTTGTTTGGGAAAGACATCATTCAGTTGAAGACAAACACTATCCTAAGAGGATTAGTGAGTTTAGAGGCATCTTTTGATGGATTAGATTGAATCAAAACTCGAGACTTATTTATCTCAAAAGATGTGACTAAATGCAATTTGGACTCTAAAGAGAATCCAAGAAAGGTCTGGCTTGGTACTAACTTGAGTAAAGATGAGAAGAAAGCCTACATGTAGTTATTAAAGAAGTACAAGGATTGCTTGGCTTGGTTTTATTCTGAATTGAAAGCATATAGAGAGGATTTGATTCAACATGTCATCCCATTGCACCCTGACAACAAACCTTTCAAGCAGAAGTAGAGATCTACTAACCTCATCTTGGCCACCGAGATGTAGGAAGATTTAAATAATTTAAGGGATGGTGGGATTATTCAGTGCATCAGGTATTCATCATGGATGGAAAATTTAGTCCCTGTAAGAAATAAGAATGATGACATTCACTTGTGCATGGATTTTCAAAATTTGAACAAAGCTTATCTGAAGGATAATTACCCCTTTCCTAATATGGATAACATATTGCAGAGTGTTATAAGATTAGATATGTTATCCACATTAGATGGTTTCTCAAGGTATAACCAAGTTGTGGTAAATGAATCTGAGAGACCCAATATTGCATTTACAATGCCTTAGGGAACTTATGTCTACATGAGGATGCCTTTAAGGTTAATGAATGCTAGAGTAATGTTTCAGAGAGCTATGGATGTTTATTTTGTAGGGGTAATTAACAAGTTCATTATTGTGTATTAGGATGATATCATAGTGTACTCAAAATATAGAAAAGAGAATTTGGAGCATCTAGAAAAAGTGTTCATTATATGCAAAGAATTTGGTATTTCCCTTAATCCTAGGAAATTTCACTTTGGAGTACAAAAGGATAAGTTGTAGGGACATATAGTATTTAAGGATGTTGTCATTATAGACCTAGAAAGAGTGTAAGCCATTGACAAAGTACCTATCCTGTAGTTTGAGAAGGGAATTCAATATTTCTTTGGACAAATCAACTTTTTAAGGAGGTTCATGTCTAACTTTGTAGTGATCACTCTGCCTATTAATTCTATGTTGAAGAAAGACCAAACCATCAAGTGGGAGGAGAAGGCCATACAAGCTTTAAATGACATAAATGGATCCTTCCCCTATCTTGGCCAATCCTAATTACACTAGGGAGTTTCAAATATTCTCTTTTGCATCTCAAAGTACTGTAGTTTTTATTCTACTACAAAAGAATAATGATGGTCATAAACAACCCATATCCTTCTTTAGTAAAGCTATATAGTGATCTGAATTGAACTATACTATCATGGAAAAAGAAGTTTTTGCCCTCTTGAAATATGTTAAGACATTCAAACCTTATATTCTGAGTTTAAATATTGTTGCATATGTCTTGCATACAATGGTCAAAGACATCTTGACTCAGATTGAAGTATCAATTAGGAGGTACAGGTGGGTAAAGAAGTTACAAGAGTATGACATTGATATCTAAATGACTAAGTTGGTGAGAGGGAGCGACTTATACAAGCTTATGGCTGAAACCAATTTGTAAGTCATTGAGGTAAATATTGCTATTTTTAATATTGATGATTCTTTGAGTACAATTAACATGTCTCTAGGGTATAAGGACATTATTGATTACTTACAAAGTTTGAATTATCTCCATGACTTGGATAAGAACCAAAACTCTTAATATTGTATCCCAAAAATATCTCTTGACTGAAAATGGACAAACATGGAGGTTTTTAGATGGGGTTCTCCTAAGATGCTTGGTAGAGGAAGAAACTATTGATTTAATTAAAGACTTTCATAATGGAGTATGTGGTGGTCACATTGCACCTAAATTCATAGCTCATAAGATTCTGAGATTTGGTTATTGGTGGCCATCACTATTCAAGGATGTTTCACAAAAAGTTAGAAAATGTGAAAAATATCAACACCTTGCTAGAAGGTTAAAAGTTTTTGGTTTTCTTCCCTTGAAACCTATAATGATTGAAGGCCCCCTTAGATAATGGAGAATTAATTTTTTTGGGGATATCACTGATACATCAATCACTGGGCATAGGTGGCTATTGGTTTTAACTAACTACTTCATGAAATGGGTTCAGTTAGTCCCTACAAAGTAAGCCACACGTTAGGTGGTTATGGACTTTCTATTGAATCACATTATTTGTAGATTTGGTGTTCCTATCAAGATAATTATTGATAATGCCATGAGTTTTAGAGCTAGGTTATTGGTGGCATTATTTAAATAATATGGGATCACATTAATTTATGCTTCCAATTACAACCCTCAAGGGAATGGGCAGGCATAATTTAGTAATAAGAACTTGCTCAAAATCATTAAAACTTTGGAAGCTAACAAGAAGTGGGATAAATAACTAAAATTTTCCTTGTGGGTTGATAGAATCATGCCTAAGATAGCTATAGGTAAGATCCCTTTTGAGCTTGTTTATGGATCTCAAATTATTTTACCTATGAAATTACAATCACCAACCTATCAATTCATGCAATAGCTAGAAGAAGATGATGAAATTAACCATTATGAAAGCAAAATGAACCAAATTGATGAGCTTTATAAAACTATAAGACAAGCTCATGAAAGACACCTCAAGTTCAAGGAAATACTCAAAAGAATATTTGATAGAAAGGTCACTCTAAGAAATTTTAAAGTAGGAGATCTAGTTTCACTTTGGGATAGCAGACATGAGGAGAAAGACAAACATGGAAAATTAGATGCCTTGTGGATAGGCCCTTATTCTATTGACTAAAAAATTAGGGAACACACCTTCTTCTTGAAAGATTTGGATGGTGAGATACTATAATTGTAAGTTAATGGAAAACATTTAAAACACTTCCTCGATTAAGTCCATGATTGTGTAAAGTAATGTATAGTGTATATTTATGTTGTTTTGTTGCCCCTCTACATTGGGATTTGTTTGTATAGTTATCTTGTTATTTTCATCATGTGTTCATTCTTAGATCCTCTTGATCTATTTTTTTTGGTCTTCCCTCATTCTATTGAGTTTTCATGGGTTTTTGTTATGAAATTATCAAAATTCAAAATCCATGGCCTAAGGGATTGGCACCTAGTCTTGTTTTTTGTACATCCACAACAGGTATACATCCTCGAGATAGAGTTAGTGTTAGTACCCTAATCTAAACTAACTAATTTGTTACCTTTTTCTCAAAGGATGAGTGCCCAAAAGTTTAACTATTGCTCCCAATTTGCAAGTGTGCACCCAAAATAAAACTCTACTTTGTAATGAAGTTATGAAAATCCCACTCTTGTAT
Organism: Torreya grandis; assembly: GCA_037957365.1. Classification (NCBI taxonomy): domain Eukaryota; kingdom Viridiplantae; phylum Streptophyta; class Pinopsida; order Cupressales; family Taxaceae; genus Torreya; species Torreya grandis. Next base: position 899,157 of record JARHVA010003587.1, read on the forward strand.
CTATGTTGTGTAAACCCTGTAAAATTGGATTTTAACAAACATTTAACATTTTCATGTTTTAGGTGTGTTTTGGTTTTAGGGTCCATACTGTCACAAATTCTAGGATGAGTGGAAATATGATTAAGTATTGAAAAACACTAAGTCTAATTATCTCCCATTGCAAAAGTAATAAGGTCTTAGAACTCCAAGAGGGAAATACAATGTTGATTTATAATTATAATTTTGAAACTTGTAAATTGCATTCTGAAACCTGTCGGTCAAATGTAAAGTCTAAGATCAAAGAGGTCCACATGGAGGTCAGTGGAGATTTCTAGTGGGAAACACAATGCCATAATGCATATTTAATTTGAAAAATTGTAAATTACAAGTTTAAGTCTCCCAAACTTGTGATATGTATGCCAAAGGGAAGGCCTATGTAACACCATCCCATGCCAATGATCAAAGGTCCATGTGGAAAGGTCAAAAATACCATGCAAGTTTTAAATTGGTGAAAGGTTTAATGTTAACGCTATAAAATTTTTCAATGAAAGCATCAACTTGTCAAAGTTTCTAGGAATCTTCATGGTGAATGTAATATTTAATAAAGCAAAGGGTAGGGATTTTGGTGGAGATTACAATATCAATTTTCAAAATTTTGACTTGAAAATTTCATTATTCAAAGTACATAAGAATATTCACCACCTGCTAAAATATATCACTCAATCTTAAAAGTCCACAGTCAAAGGGAATAGTGGAGGGTTTCAAGGAAAAATCAAGTTTTACACTTGCAATTTGATAATTGCATTTAATATTCACGGGAGGGTAAGCAAAAATATTCAAAGGAAAATCAATGTCACAAATGAATTTTCAAAGGGGCATTGATATGTTGCACGATCCAAGTCAACGGAGATTGCAACAACAAAAAGAAACATTTAATTTTCTACAAGAGATCATGCATATTATCTGATGACTAAATGGGATAAAATTGTTTCCATAACCTGTACACATGTAGCATTGAAAAGAACATATTTTCTCTAATTAAGATTCAAGTATGACAATTTTCTTATGGAAGAAAATGCACAAAATTTGGAGATGGAGCACATTGTCTTGAGTAAACTTCATTAGCTTTATCAGTCACAAATGATGTGGTAGCAAATAACTCCTTACCCTTCTTCTCTGGGGTCAATTCTTAGTCGAACATACCACTAAATGGTGAATCTTCATCCCAAAATAAAACATTTGTTGAACCTACTATATTTATTGATGTTGAGGACAATATAAGAATTGCATAGGAAGGAATATTTAGACCAGCTATGTCCATTTTAAAATTTAAGACTATGGAAGACATAATATAAAGAGGAAACAAAATAATATATGGTTTAACAGTGAGGATTTCTAAGTGAAAGACAAGTTTAAATGTGTAACTTTTCATTATGAAAATAGAGGTCAAAAGTCTACAGAGATTCTAAGTGGAACTACAATATAAAATTGCAAATTGCAATTTGCAAATGTGTAGTAGACTTTTGGAATCCACAGTGTGTAAAGTTGTAGCTCAAGCCCAAAATCCTGCCAAGGTCAAAAAGTGCAAAATTGCACTTGAGGTCCAAAATTTTGCCAAGGAAAAATAAAGTAAAATATACACATATCACTATTAAGTTTGGTGTTAAAAATAAAAAAGGGAAAATCTAATTAGGGCTAAGGCACGAGCAAAGTCAATGACAAAAAGGTAAAGACAAGGATCCAAGTGTCATTTCAAAGGAATATAATGTGGGTGAGGGAATTTCATAAAAAAAATGAATATGCATAAAATGCAATGAGGAGTAATAAATGGAGAGGTTTGCATATCAATCATGACTCCATCTAGTGATTCTCAGGTTCATTGAAAAGTGCAGGCTTGGCATATGTCTATTGACTGGCCAAATGGACAAAATGATAGACCAAAACTTCTATTATTTGTTCTTCCCTCCCTTATTTCATTATTTATTCTTTACAGGGAAAGAAGTGACCAGATATTTAGTTGTCAATCCATCCAAAATCTTCTAGTTGGACAAATGATTAGTCAAATACAAAGAAAAATGGTTTCACATGAAGACAAAATCAATCTTGCTCCCAGAGAGAATATTCTCCCTAAAGCTCAAGTGCAATGAACTTTCAACTAGGTAGATTAAAAGTTTGTTATCAAAATTCATCATGACATAGACAACCTTCTACCAGAATGATTTCCTTGCATAGCATGATCTTTGAGGCATGATTGAAGGGCACCATTTAGATGGAGTATATTTTCAAAATATTCAAGGTGAGAGATTTTATAAGTAAAAAGGGTTTGTCTTCTTTATGATGGTTGTTTATTTTATTTATAGGGTTTAAGATTTTCAACTTTCAAAAAGTTATTGTGTGTTTTGTCTCTCTTTCTAAGGTGATTTTAGTTGTATAGTCATTAGCAAGCTCTAAGAGCATTTTGTGTATGTCTCCCCTGTTTCAGAGAAAATCCACCATGCTTTTTCACCATTGTTATGCATTTTAAACATTATGTACATTGATCTACTTTCAAGTTAATGAAAACATCTATAATTTATGTTGTATCTTGTCAATGAAGTGCAATGGTACATTCTTCATACATTATTGATTGGGTAATTAGTTTTGTGTCTATTAATGGTAGTCATTCTAGGCATGCATCTAGGTTATAAATTCCTTTCTACATTATGATTTAGGAGTGTCTTATTGATGGTCTTTTAAATAAACCCTAGACTTATGGATTTGATAGGAGAAAGTTCTTGAATATTCACTTGTAGTGTATGCTTTGGGGTTTCAAGGGTCATTTAAATGCTTGCATTGGATTGGCATCAATGAATGCAAACCATTCTTCATAGTTTTCTTTACCTTTTTACTGGTCTTGTGTATCCTGAAATGAATGATAACTTAGCTTTTGAAGGAATTCCCTATATTAAAAGCCACCACAACCCATTTTTATATCTACCTAACTTGTCCTACCTATCATACCCCTATAGATAATACATGTTGTTGAGTATCTTAAGTGTTAATTACCTACTAATGCATGAATATTGCAAATCTAAAATGTGTCTATGATTGATATTTAAATCCCAACATTGTAATCTTCCATTTGGCCCTGAGTTGTTAAAATTTTATTTATAAATGAAGGTTATAATCACTTTTCCATCCGTCTTTAGTAGTTTGTGTCTAATTTGAAAGCATTTACCTAGTTTGTGTGACAACTCTTCCAGAGTGGATTGTGCAAGTTTGGTTATGTTCTGGTCAGATTTGTTTGTGTGTCAATAAATCTCTAGAGATTGAACTATAGTATCCCTCCTTGTGATCAAGCTACCCTTTATGTCCTCTCACCTTGGTTCAAGAAAAGGTAGAAGTGAAAGGGAACTAATGATACCCTTTGTCGGTGTCTTCTAGTCATTGCCTACATTTAATCCATCTAGATGTTAAACCCTTCCCTGACTATAACAACATAATCTAGTTTTATTATATATGTTTGCCATTTTTCAAGTATGCAAGAATAAATCTTAGAGGTGTATAACTGAGAACCAACATGATTGAATATTATCAATATGATCCTCTGATTTGTGATGATCCATTTGAAGATCATAATGATCCCACCTTTTCCACTTATCACATGGCTAAAAATTAATACCATGATATTCCTAGCTATGATGATGAATTTGACAGAGGTCAAGACCCTAACATGATATAAGATATCACCATTTATGACTTTTATGATATCAATGATTATTTTTCCATTTATCACATGATTTCTAGTAATATTCACCCCATGATCTTGATGATCCTTATTACCAGGGTGAAAATCCCAATTACAACACCTATAGTGGGACCTAAGATTATCAATACAATCCTCCCATTATGTTTATCCCTATAAGAATTCGAATGATTCCACCTTTGCCACTTATCATATGTTTTAAAATCAATACCATAATTTTCCTATCTATGATGATCATTCTAACGGAGGTGAAGACCCTAATAGGATAATAAATGTTCCCATTGATGATTATTAGTACATAAATGAAAGCCCCTCTATAATAATCCCCATTACAAATAAATTTATGATGAATATGTTTTAAATGATGTTTACCCACCCTCTACCTCAACCTTGAAAGACCTTATAATAATAGAGCATCCAATTTCATCTCACATTCAACCAAATTTTATCAACTCATCAACTTATGAAGAATACCTAATTTAAACACCTACTAATTTTACCCTAAAATGGAGGTCTAGATTGGGGTTATCTAGATTATTAAAGGTATATATATATATATATATAATGGAATGAGGATGATAATCAAATATATAATAGGCCAATTATATGTTAAACTCAAATATAAGCATACACTGAATTTATTATGTTGAGGTAGTCTAAATATGGAAAGTATAACTATGCTAGATATATAAAGAAAAATAAGTGAATTACTTAGCTTGTTATAATGCTATTGCAATTCTAGATCTAGAATAAGCTTAAATCACATGTAAAGGAGATTTTGGAACAATTTTCATATTCTAGCTCTGATGCTTCTAGCTATCTAGACAGTAACATCAACTATGCACAATTGCATTGATGTTACTTTCTAGGTTTTACACTGGTGTCCTATATATAATATCTACTAAAATAGGATAAGAACACCTAGATGCTTTTGGGTTTATCTTCTCCTTCACTCTGGTGCATTCATATCTAGGTCATGGATAGTCACTCCTTGTGAAATGGCAAAACCCTAGTTTTTCATCTTCAATGTGATCTTGGATAAAAATGAGTTAGTGGGCACATAGTGTTGAGCTAACCCTAATGACCTTATGTCAAAGGACATTGCCTACATAGCCAATACTCTGAAGAGGGCCTCAGAGTGATATAGTTCTCCCATATATTTTGGATTTTTTGTGAATCATGAAATATGTGAAAATCAAACACACTAATGACCTCACTTATAAATTAGTAAATTAGGCTCTTATAATGCTCCTTCAGTACTTTAGACTTGTAGATGTGTTTTAGCTATGACTAATATGGAAAATAAAATAAATAGGGAAAATTTTCTCAATTGAATGCTCTTTGGTCTGATTGCTAGGTTTTACCAGGTGTTACTAGATGAAAAATGAATAAAAGTTGATCTTATATTTACATCATCCCTTTAGAGTAATAACTCTCATTAGATCACTTAGGCCGACCATTAGGATACTTTTAATTTACAAATTGGATTACTTTAGGGCATTTGACACTTGCATCAAGACATGATATAAATGTCAATGTTAATGTCTGACTCAAATGTTAGTGTCCAAGGAGAAAGAGAGTAGGTATAGGTTCATAAATTGCATAGATAGAAGATAAGTACATTTTAAGCATTCTAGTCAAAATAGAATATGGTCATTAACATAATACTAGTTAGACTAAGAGATATAGGCCAAGGGGCATAAAGATAGAGTAGATGCAATACTTGCATAAGCGAGAAAGGTATAGAATTGAGAGGAACAACCAAGGTCTAAGTTTTCCAAGTGTATAAGATAGAGTTACTATATAATCATAAAATATTATCTACATTCCCCCACCCCTTTAATCTAGTAATGAAATTGTTAGTTTAAAGGAAAGGAATGCATACTTGGGGGTGTATACACACCTTATCTTTGTGTGTGCCCAAATTGGGTGATTTGACGGTGACTAACCTACAACCAATAACATGTTATAATATAAAATTAGTGCATATAATATGGGTTTAAATTACTTTAAAATATTGATATTAAAAGAGAAAGGTTTAGAAGTACACATGTCTCGCAATGTAACCACCTTGCCTATTGGTAAGTTAATTTGAAAATATGTATCATTAAATGGATCTAAAACTATGATTAGGATAAATATATCTAAATATTTTAAGTTCATATATCAAAGGAGATAGAGAGAGAGAGAGATTGGAAGGCACATGCCCCTCAACTTTGGAGTAAAGGTGAGTTTCCACCTTGAAGTTGAGATTAGCTCAACTATGCAACCCAATGATACTTATAACCTAGTGAGGTTGGATGATACAATCAATACCAACCTAAAAATTGGAAATATTGAGTGATTTTATCACCTCAACCATACCAAAAATTGAACCAACTACTATAGTATATTATCATTATAAGGTCCGTTAAAGTCCCCAAAGTATCAATATGAAAAAGGTCTATGATATGATAACAACCCATACAAAAGTTTTGGAATATGAAACCTGATTTGGATTTTTCAATATTAGGCACATGTTGCATGGAATATGCACCGTAGATATGCCTCATGCTGAAACTATGTGTAACAATAGTACCAATGTATAAAATTATGCCATAATTGTGAATTTGAATCATATAAGTATGTGCTTTGGCCAATTCATAAAATTGTGTAAGTGTGGAGGGAATGATTCTAAATGATGCCCAAACTATATATGGATAAATCTAAAAATTTATTTAAATACCAATGTGGAGGACATATTTTCCAAAACATGCCCCCACTATAAATTAGAATTGTTAAATACTGAATAGTTGTGAACATGCTTCCAAAGCATGCCCCCACTGAATCTAAGAATTGGTATAAGTACCATGTAGTGAATAAATATGAAGAGCGTGCTTCCATATCATGCCCCCACTAAATTTTAAAACTATTAATGTGTGGAATCCATGCCCATATGACATGCCCCTACTGAATCTGAAAACTGATATAAGTGCTAAATACTGAATGAATGTGGATAACATGATTCCAAAGCATGCCCCCATTGAATTTGATAATTGTGCCAAGTGTGGAGAACATGTCTCTATGATTTTATAGAAATATAGGAATTTTTATTTACATCACCTCAAAAGGATAAGACAACTACATACTCTATGAATTTAACCATGTAGCATATATAAGGAACATGTCTAAGTAAATGTATCATTGATGTGCATAGAACCAATGTGATCACATTTAGGAATAAAATGCATGATAAATATCATGGAAACACATATATTGTAATATTAAAATATCAAAAAGAAAACAAACACACACATAAGAGCACTTAAAATCAATTCAAAAGGCAATGGTCCAAAGAGACTACAAATAAGGGGCATGTTCAAATGTCACACAATTGAAGGGACATGACTTAGTCAAATGTCCATAAAATCAATATTGACATATTCAAATGTCCATACAACAAATAATGACATAAATATATGTTAATGAAAGTATACATAGGCATGGGGTTTATAATCAAAAGAACAAATTTAAATGCTTGAACAAGGAATACAATATCAAGGCAAGACACTCAAGGAAGTGCATAAAGTAAAACATAAGCAACCATCATAAACATGTCATAGTAGTCCATGGATTCAATGTGTTATGAAAAGTATGTCAAGTTTATAGCATATGAAGTACCCTATGTAAGATATAATCCTGAATAATAGGCATGTGTAAGTACATATGTAAGGTCAAGCATGATATTATAGAGTGATCATCGAATCATATAACTTATATGTATGAAGATAAAAGAAGTAGATGCCTCGAATGTCCATATGACATGAGTAGAAGAAAGGCCCAACATCCAAAATATAAATGTATCATGTATCTGTGTATGCTTGTATCACACTCAGGTAGAAGTATGACCCATATGTGTATGCTAGATAACTAAGTATGTTAGTAACACATGGATGCCAAAGATTTAATAGAACATGTAAGTGTCAAAAAGTGTTTTTGGATTTTTTGTTATTTTTTATATTTTGGTATTTTTGAAGAAGAAAGATCATCCTATGATACCATCCAATGGATGGTCATAGATATATCCCCAATGTGAACCCTATAACCTTAAGTTAGATATTTTAAATTATTTGAATCATGATTAGATAGGTTCAAAAGGATCATAACATGTTTAGAATATGTAATGCTATCATTTGAAATATGTATTAATGTAGCTTCATAAGGAGAGGTTATACCTTTCTAATTTGGATCAGTTTTTTCTTCCATTTGGTATAGCCAAAGAGTTCTTAGTGTAAATGCATATGGAGATGTTCTAGGTATAACCCAAACCCATGTTTGGATTAATTTAGGGCCACAATAAATTGGAAATTTTATGTTGCCTAAGGAGTCTTTCCAAGTGACCTTATTTTTCAAGTCTTGTAGGTTAAAACCAAGAAGCTGAAAATGCTTTATATGGCAAGTGGTTTTTGTTTATGTAGGATCAATATGGTTATGTATAGAATAATCCCCACCCATGTATAATGTAATAATTAAATATTGTTGGCTTGGATGGTTGTGAACCTAATTCCTTCAAAGGATCCTCAAATATAATCTTTTGGTCATCAATAAGATCTTGGATCTTGTGATTCAAAATAAAGAAATGGCTCGTAGAATTCCTAGGTCCCAAAAAATAATCATAATAAGTTGTTGCATCATATATTTTGGATATAGTTAAACTCACATCAACCTTGATAGGATGAGGGAGAGATATAAGCACACACTCTATTAACCATTAGAATAATGAAGTCAGGGACTTAGTTAACTGTGTAAATAGTATTTTGGTTTAGGATTATCTATTTATTGGACCATTTCATAGTGTTTAAATGGATTTGGATTTGTTAGACATGTGTAAATAATTCCTTGATGATAAAAATTTAAACATGTATGAAATTTAGAAGGAATCACATACATTTTATGTATCTAATATTATCCCAATAGAATGTTACAATTCAATTCATCTGGTATAATTTAGCATAAAGTGAGCAATGTATGGGGACCCATGGTAATGTTCAATTTAATTTGACCAAGTAAATGGCTTTGCGATTTGTCAAGAATTTTAATTTGAAAACTATTTTTTGAATAAGATTTTGATTAACACCCATGGTGGTTAGGAATTATATGCTACAAATGTTTAAGTTTGATCCATTATAAATGAGCACTCTTTTCATATATTTACTTTGTATTTTCATTTGTATGAACGAAGGAATTTTTGTCAACAATACATTTGGATGATAATTATTTGATATCAAAGATAATGAGTTTGTTACAGTTCTTGATATCTCTCATGATACTTGTAAAATAAGCCGGATTAATATTATTTAGAACTTGTGTTTCACACAATGCTTCATATAAGGTATCCTTATAAATAGTAAATTACTTTAGGAGATAAAGGATTTAAATCTTAGCATGTGTATGGTTCAATTAGTCAATAATGTCATATCCCTTAGATTCTAGTTCTTTGGAATTTTAAAAGCAATTTTGCAGAGATTTCAAATGTGGTTTGATATTGAAATCCCTCTTATTGTAAACATTATAATAGGTAAGATCTTGAAAGAATTAAAGTTTTGCATCCATTATAGATTCAAATGAGTTAATTGGTAATGATATATAATAATTAAGATCCAATATAAGGTATCAAACTATGAAATAATTAACATAACTATACATGGGAAACATGATTGCAAAATTTATAGTAATTTAGGGCTTGACAATAGAAAAAATAGAAAACCTTAAGTGACTTAGGGTTTGATGTTTAAATATTGGTTCACCAAATGTTTAACCCTAAAATGGAGGTCTATATTGGGGTTATCTATATTATTAAATGGGTATATAGAATGAAATGGAACAAGAGTGATAATTAGATATATAATAGTCCAATTAGATGTTAAACTCATATATAAGCATGCATTAAATCTATTATGTTGAGATAGTCTAAATATAAAAATTACAACTATGATAGATATAAAAATGACAAGGAAGTGAAGTAATTATCTTTTTATAATGCTAATAAAATTTTAGATCTAGAACAGACTGAAAGCATGTGGGAAGGATATTTTAGAATAATCATCAGATTCTAGCTCTAATGCTTTGGGATCTCTAAACAGTAATGTCATTTGACGCTATTTTCCTCTATGAAATATATATCGGAATAGGATGTAACCACTTGTATTTTTATAGTTTTGTATTCATCTTCACTCTAGTGCACTCAAATTTGGGTCATGGGAAGTCACTCCTTATGACATGGTAAAACCCTAACTTTTCATATTCAATGCGACCTTAGGGAAAATGGGTTAGTGGGCACACAATGTCGATCTAACCCCAATGACCCTATTGTCAAAGGATTATACCTACATTGAAAATAATCCCATACATGTTGGTTTGTGTGTGAATCATGTAATATGTGGAAAATAAGTAAATTAGTGACCTAAATTGTAACTTGGAAAATTGGGTTTTTGGGTTGCTCTTTTAGTATTTTAGACTATTAGATATGTTATACATGTGACTGATATGTAAATAGGAATAAATAGGGAATATTTACTCAATTGAATGATCTTTGAATACTCTTTTATTTGATTGCTATGTTTTCCTAAGTGTTTATAGGTGAGGAATGAATGAGGGTTGATCTTGTATTTATATCAATCCCATTGGAGTAATAATTCACATTAAAGCACTTAGGCAAACCATTAGTATACATTTCATTTGTAAATTTGATGGCTTTAGGGAATTAAGAACTTGCATTGGGATGTACATTAAAATCAACACTATTATTTGACTTGGACATTACTGTCTAGGGATCAAAAGAGAAGGTATAGGGTTAAAACTTATAGAGATGGTGGATAAGTACATTTTAAGAATTTTGGGAAAGATAGAAGATTTGGGTCATCAACATAAGACTAATCAGGCTAAGAGATATAGGCTAAGGGTATCAAACATGGAGCATATGTGAGACATGTATAAGCAGGAAAGGTATAGAATTGAGAGGAACAACCAAGGTTTGAGTTTGCCAAGTGTACAAGATTAAGGTGTTGTATAATAATAAAATATCATCTACACTACCATAATATGAGTTATAGGTGATTTTTATCCTTGAACTTATATTAATATTTATACACATCCTACTAGTCCAATTTCAACTTCAACATCTTCTAACCTATCTAGATCACTACTAGAATCACTTCTTTTCAAATATATCAGCCAACCTGATACTGTTAAGTTATAACTTCTAAAGTCATTTAAGCTAACCATGACATAGAATGTGATGATACAATTCCTTTTATTTTATCTATTGCACTCACCATGATATAAATGTGTTGACATAGTTCCTCATGTTCTATCTAATTGAATTGACCATGACACATAATGTTCTAATATAATTACTCTTATTTTATCTAACTACACAAGCCATGCCATAGAATGTAGTGATACCTTTCTTATTATTTTATCTATTTACATCAACCATGATAGAGAATGTGATGATATAGTATATCCTATTTCATCCACCTACACCAACAATGATCCTAAATGTTTTGATCTAGCTCATTTAAGTTATGTTACACCAGACTATATCGACCTGGATAATACAATTTATTTAATTCTTGTCACACCAAATGATATTAAACTAGATGATAGAGTTCATTTCCTAATAGACTATCTTATATTGACAAAATTGATATGATTCATTTTAGTTCTATTACCCTATACTATATTGGCATGTCTAATACTATGTAACACAATTTACTATCACCTCCCAAAGATCTTGAAATTAACCTAAATGCTACATTCCCTACTATAACATATATTTACATAGAATTTGGCATCATCCTTATGCCTTTTAATCTTGAGGCTAACTAAAACCCACCACAATATTATAGGTTGAGGCATGTTTTGACTCCCATCCTCTTATTCTCACACATGTTGGTCAATATTATGATGCCCATCATTTTATAACTACACATATTGGGGTGCTTTGCTCTTCTCACATTTTCTTATTTCAACCTTTAGGGAATCATATGATGTTCATACTTAAACTTATGCACACTTTGGGGGCATATTAATATACAGATATGCATTCCATTGGATTTATAATATCTCATCCTTACAATGAGATATCAATCAAGAACCTTTCAAATCTTACAAATAAATAAATTAACTTTAAAAAACATTCATAGACAAATATGACTACATTTTACATGTTTTTTGTTGATATTATTGTTAACATCGATATTTTTTATTATTTTCTCTCATGTTTATTTTATTTCTTGCATTTTATTTCCTTAGCATCATTTTTAGTACACCATTAGTTCCATTGTGGTTTTTTTTATCTTATAGTTGACCATAGTTTCCCTTGTGGATCTTAGGTATCACCTCCATGTTCAATTTTAGAATTTATATCACTTTACAGTGAGCATTAATTTCCATTTTGGCTAATACACATCACTTTGGGTTTTATTTTCATCATTTTAGCTTCCCCTTATTTTGGGATGATTTATAATTAATTCTAATTTCCCTTTCAGATCTTAGTATCACCTTCAAGTTTATTCATCACATTTCATAGCATCTTTACAATTAGCCTTAGTTTCCTTGTGATGCTTTTCATTTTACTTCCTCCTCTTTTGGGATGGTTCCTTCGATTCATACTTGTGCTAAACCATTATCGGATTGAATGGAATTTTTATTGAAATTACCACTATGATCTTCATAGTGCATATTAATTACATGCTTAAAGTTAGTTTATATTTATGGAGCTAGCATTTCTTACATGTTTTACTTTGACTCTTTTAAATTTCAACTTAGCCTTATGTTATCTACACATCTCCATGTTTATTTCACATTAGTCCAAGTACCTATACTTGGTCCTTAGGTATTTTTATTTTACACCTCTTATATTTTAATTTTGTGAGTTACATTGTAACACCTTGCAGAATACAACTAGGCCTTCCTCAAAAATGCCCATCATATTTTTAGAGTCATTTTATTTATTTCATCAATCATTATTTCCTTTGTGATTATTTAGATTATTTTATCATTATGCATACCCTTTGGGTCTTTAGCTTTATCAATTTTATACTTAATAATTTTATAATCTATATGCTTCTTATTTTTATCTTATTTATGCCTCTTGGATTTTCATTTTGTGAGTTGCACAGTAAGACTTGGGGAATGAACCGGGCCCTCCTCACAAACATCCATCATTTTTCAATTTATTCCATAAATTTATTTTACTCCTAACCTTATCTTGGTGTCTTCTTAATAATATAAGGTAATGGTCAAGAGAAGTGTTTTCCTCAGTTAGATTAAGTCATGATATCTTATCATAAAACTATAAAATCTCATCTTTATGTCCTCATATACATTTTAACTTCTCCTATGGTGATGTTTCATACCTACCTATAATTTTACCATCTTCCCTTACACAATTTTTGTGATTGGGTAAATCCAATCATTTTATGCTCACTTTCATGACTTGTTATTTTTCATTTCCTTTTAGGCTCACTAAGGTTAGTTTTGAGATTGCACTCTTTTATATGTGCAAGTCTAAGAGTCTTTAGGCACCATTGATTTTAGGTTATCTCCTTACCATCTAAGTGTAAGATTTATTTTGATAGTCATGATTAGAACCCATTGTTGGTTTTTACAAATCCATATAGAAGAATATTAAAATAGAAAAAAGTTAAAAGTTAAATCGTAATAAAAAAGAATGTTAAAAATAAAAGTTTACCTTAAAAGTGATATCACATGAAAATATGTGATATTTTTGGCATATATCCAATTCTAATTGAAGATAAAACTCAAAAAAATTCCTCATGATAGATATAAGGCCCATTATGGTGTGACATGATAGTAGACTAGGGTACGAGGTCTCATTACATCATAGTGTATCTATATCTTAAATTCTAGTGCCACCTACTTTCTCACACAAATACCCAATTTTCAAAATAGACTAACATATCTATAACATATTTTTGAGAATGGGGAAAGTGTTGTGGGAAGGAAATATTAGCTTATTTTTTAAAAATGATAACCTTATTGGGATGATATTTAACTTCACTATTTATCCTATGCTTATGTTTGCTAGGTAGGATTTTCTATGGTGATTGATGTTGAAAAATATTAATATTGTCAACATGATTTGAGTGTCTTGTTTCTATTAGAGACTATGTTTTCACCTTGGTGACATTTTTACCCTCACTCCATTCTTTCCCTCTTGACATTCATGTTTGTTTATAAATCTTCCACACATTGATTACTTCTTATTCTCCATCTCTCTCAGACATGGTAGCATTATGACAGTTCTATCTTTTCCATCTTAAGAATATAAGTTGCATCTTTGATTTTTTATAAGATGCCCTCTTAGTCACTGCCTTATCTTCCTAGAATTTATATCAGTTATGTCTAGTACCTTGAGTGTTTTTTACCTTTTATGGGCCATCTAGTCCCATTTTTCCCATTTAAACTTTCATGTTTCAAATTTTTGCATGTTGTACAACCCTATTTATACATTTTTGACATATTTGTTTGAGTTTGGTTTGTTACCTCTCTCACATTAAATTTTAATCATGCAATAGCTCTTTTTGTCCAAGACCATCACTATAAATTTTTTATATGAAGATATACCTCATGAAAAAAATGGGTAAAGATGAGTCATTAAAGGAAACCAAGGTACCTATCAAATAAAACATTGTTGATAACAAAAAAATATTCCATGAGTCATATTTATATAGGGCCATTATTCTCATTTTAAAAGTTTTATATAGATGGGAATAAATACATTGATGTGGCTAAGCCTAGAGATGAGTTTAGGATTGCATATAGATAGAGCAAGGATTAAGATGATTAAACAAGGAGTGTGAAAAGGAATTTTTTTGCTATTGATGTTGATAATATTCAAAACATAATCAATTCTATGGAAAAGGATATAGATCTGTATAAAAGTTTTATTAAATGGTTAATGAAGGATAATGAGATACTAAGGGATAAAATGAGACAATTGTAAAAGTATACAAACAATGAAGTAAATATTGAGAAAAATGAAAAGGAGTCAACAAATATTTTGGAAAAAATTAACATGAAGGTCATTCAAATGGATGTGAAGATGACATGGATGGATATCAAAAAAGACAAAATGAAGGACTAACTGTAAAAACTCATCCAATTTAGTTGAGTGCCTATTAAAAATTGTGTTGTTAGCTTTCACATGATGAAATAAGTCTTTGGGGAGAAGGAGTAACAAATAGGTATTAGAACAAGCAAGAGACTAAAATGCAGGAAAAAGGTAAGGACATAGACAAGGAAATAGATCTTAAGAAAGACAAGGATGTTATCAATTTTATGGATGAAGAATGTGAGCTAGCTGAAGCCTTCATAAATATTGATGACACTTAGTTGTTGGATTGTTGTATCTTTTTTGTTGTTTTATTGTACAATGGTTTTTTTAAGGCTATTTTTTATTTTGTAGTCTATTTGGGCTTTTGATGCCATAGTATATAGTGTTTTGACTCTTAGTTTGGATTTTTTTGCTTCTATCTTTCTCCTCTTTATTTAAGGGTCACGTCTTTCTCAAAGATTATTGTTACCAATAATAAAAAATATTTCTTTGTGTCCTTCATTTGATTTGGATTGTTATTTATCTTACTTTAGATGTATTTTTAGGGTTTTTAGTCCTAAAAAGCCCTAACATTTAAACTTATCAATTTTACTTTATTTTTATTTGCTTACTTAGATATTTTTGGTTCTAACCTATTTTTATCAATCATGGCTTGCCAAATTTTCCATGTTTTTCACTTGTTTATGAGATTTATCCATTTATTGACCATCATGCATACATGTACATTACTTTTATCCATTTTGAGCCTTATATCCTTAGGTTTTTTGTAAATGTAGTTATTATACTCTTTACAATTGAGACCATGGTATTTGAATGTAATCATTTATAGGAAAGGTAATTAAATATATCTATATTAGACTTTCAGTTATTCATTTTTTAGCATTTATTTCAACATTCATTTTTTCAATTTTGTATTTTTGTGTTGCTAGTTTCTATCCCAAAGCACCATCCCACATTACACTATTGTGAAATATGATGAGATTTGGGTGGATCATGTGTATACACTTGATATTTTCACTTTTATAATTTTATTGATGTTTTCTCTTATAGTGGTTCATTAACACATCAATATTTACAAGTGCACTGCTTAAAGGGTGCACTAAGAATGGGGTGGGATTGGTTCATGGTAATTTATAATATATTTTTGAATATTATTTTATCATACCATTAATACTATGAGTATAACATCCTTTAAGTTTCTTTCCATTTTACCTCTCCATCTACTTTATGTCCATCTTTTATAGCTTCTTTATATCCTATGGTATCAATTTGGCTGATACATTTTATTTCATGCTTAAGTCTTCCATGTATTATGTCTATGATTCAGATATAGTTTTGAGTCTATCTTTTGACTTTTGTGCTATATTAGCCTAGTCTATACCAAAATATTCCAACTGATATCTTTTAACTTTATCGGCCTATAAAATACTATCGACATATATCTTAGGGTTAGTTTTGGGTATTGAACCCATATATAGGGATAATACATTCATAATAGATACATCACATTCATACACTCTACTTCCTCTTTCATTTATTTCTTAATGAATAACTTTGGAGAGTTAGTGGTTTAAAACCTTGTCTTAAAGGTCTAGTCTTGTGGTGTCATTAAAGCTCAATAGGAGAGGTCCTTTGGAGTTCCTAACTAAGAATACCTAGGTATTCATCCAATAATTTGAGGAATTCAACCTATAATATATCTTGAAAATATCCACTTGAACCAAAGGGGGAGATTGAAGTATTGACAGGTCAAGCCAAAGGTAATTATTTCTATACATACACTCTTTCCTTTACATAGTAAATTAGAGGTTGTTTATTTATTTGTGGATTTATGTGTGTATATTTTCTTAGGATCTTCATTATATTGAATAATATGGCATAAATATAAAGTTGATTATGCTTTCCATTTATCACTTTTAGGTTGCATTGAGCCCCATTTTGTTGACCATTGCACCTTAATTTATTTATAATCACTGACTCATCATATAATTTACTATTACCCCTTACCATAATTTAATTTACTTGCATCATTATAGTCATTTTATAATCATTTATTCCTTTTGTTTAGCTTTGGTGAAAAATATATCCAGTTATCATTGGCTTAAAGTTTGGAACCCTTCCTCTTGATATTTGAGTTGTAGATCATCCTCTGCTAGGTATATAAATATCCTAGGTCATTACCCACTCATCTAAGTATACATAAGGTTTATTTTATTCATATTATTTGAGTCCTAGTCTATTGAGACAAATATGATAGTTTTAGGTCATCTTAGCTCGTGCATACACCCTCTTTCACATATTAATGATATTACACATCAAATTTAGCATGCCAAGTATTTAACTAAGCTTGATTTGAAATTTGTGTATCACCAAGTAAGAACTAAAGAAGAGGATGTTTGGAAGACAACATTAAAGATAAGGAAAGGGTATGATGAATATTTGGTCCTACCTTTAAGGACAACCAATGCACCAAATACCTTCATGTAGTTGATGAAAGATGTAATGAAACCATTTATTGATTCTTTTTTATGATATTATTATCTTTAGCATAACTTTTGATGAGCATATTGATCATCTTAAAAAAAAATCATGTTTTGAAGGAGAAAAAATTAATGTTGAATGAGAATAAATGTGATTTGATAAACAATCACTTATCTTCTTGGGGAATGTGGTTAGAGATGGAAAGTTGAGAATTAATTTGACAAAGGTAGAGGGCATCATAAAGTATCCAAAGCCTTCCAATGTAACTGAAATAAAATAAGGAGGATGTTCTCAAACATTAAAATGTGGAATGACAGTCTCGTACCAATAAAGCTCCACCTCCATTAAATACTTATCCAAAGATATAGATTCAACCATATGATGGAGATGTGAACACAAAGAAACTATACAATTTATTGGCTCAAACATAGGTATTTTTTAGTTTGCATTAGATTAATGAGATCCAATAAATTTATTACAAAAGGTTGAAATTAACCAATCATGTTTTCTCTTTATTTATAAGCTATGTACATTTCCTAGTTGTTAATGAACTTATTTCAATTATTGAGTGGGATTATTTTAATATGTTATTCAATAAGTAGTTCTATCATATTTTTTTATGAGGAATAAAGGTTTATGTATTGGAAATATCTCAGGTAAAAGTAAGGCTAAAGCATGTAGGATTACATAAGTGAGTTCCATAAGAAGTATGTCTAAATGAAAAAATATATAGTGGACCTTGACATCTTGATGAAGTATGTGGGTGGCCTCCATAGCCGTTTGATGATATTTTTCCTATCAGTGGAGCCTATAGATATAGATGAGGCTTGTTCTCAATCTTAGTACTTAGATATGGAAAAGAATAAAAAGTATCCAATTACATCTCAAAATAATTCCAAGCAACAAGGTGGATCCAAGCCTAAGTAGAAATGTAAATGGAAAGGTAAGTATAATTCTAATTATGTTTCTAAAAAAGATGCTAAAATTCATTATGGGCATTGTGATGTTGATAGTCATTCTAAGGATCAATGTTGGAAGCTCCACCTAGAATTACATCTATTCAAGAACAACAAAAAGAAGACTATGGCCTCTCTTGAAGGTGAGAATATAGGTTTTAAAATATTTGGAGAGAAAAAGGATAGTTATAGGTCATCTTATCCTATGCATACATTCTGTTGAACTTGATATGAATATTATCCCACCTTCAATTGGATCAATTTCATGTTTGTAATTTTAGCTTCTTAGCAACATCACCATATTGATATAGTTTATTAATCTTATCAATTGTATTAGAAAACTTGATATAGTTTATTAATATTATGTATCTTTTGCCAACTATATCAGCTAGCCAAATATAGTTCTATGTTTTTTTCAAAATGTATCATTTAGGTCGATATACTTTTTTTATTTTTCCAACTATATAAGTTAGCTTGATATAGTTATGTGTTTTATTCCTATTGTATTGGCTAGCTAAATACAATTTTATTTGATCAATTTTTTCCTCCAAACTGTATCAGATAGCTTGATATAGTTCTTATTATTTAGTTTATTTCATTTCATGTTGTATGTTTTTATTTTGATTTCAATCATATTTGTTTCTATTTTTATAAAATAGTGTTCTGATAGTTGTAAAAATCATAGGATCTATTATTCTAGACAAAGTGATCATCAATTTTACTTGAGTTGTGGTGTGAGGGGTACTGCCCAAATACTCATGCCTTTAGAAAACATTATATATAGATTTTAGTTTCCACATACATCATGGAATATTGAAAACTCCTATGTTTTTGTTTTTATCCAATAGAAAGTCTTTTATCCATTGGATTTTGTAGTGTATCGGTAAGAGGTTAGCTATGGGAAGTTACTCTTAATATACCTCAAATATGGGATAGTGCAGCTACTGGATGGTGGATTCCTCCATAGTCAATGCCCTTTGGGAACTGTTCACTATTACACCTTGGATCAATATATTTGAAAGCCTACAATTCAAACACACCTAGCCTAATAATAACCTCATGTTTTTTTCATTCTATTATTTCTTATTTAAATCACCAGTTTGCTTGTTTTTAGACTATATTTAGCAATGCAATATCATTATATGTTATGTGTGAAAAATACACCACCTAGTAGGATACAAGTTATCTTTTTCATTCTATCTCTAACTGTACTGGTCAACCCAATATAGTTTTATCCTCCTATCTAACTACATTGAAAAATTAAATATAGTTTATTTTGTGATCATATTATATTAATGAACTTAACTTAGTTTATTTCTTACTATATCAAATAGCCTAATACATTGATTTTATTCAAATGTCAACATCATAACATTTTTATCAAATTGTATCATCCATCCAAATATAGTCTACTTTCTAGACTCAATAACTAACTATATTTCCCAAATAGGTACAATGTGTTGTTTGGCCTTAGTAATAAACTATATTAGCCTGCTCGATACCACATGTTTGTTTATTTTTATCAACATTTTTCCACATCTAATTTTTATTTTTATTCATTATAATGTCCCCTATTATAATTTTTCTTTCAATTCTTAACCCTTTAAAAATATATATAAACTACTTCTTTCTACCTTCTAAAACCACCATTGAAGGTAAATCTTCATGGTGCAATTACTCTATTCCATTTCCTATGACCAAAGATCCTACAAATGATGATATTAAAATCATGAAGATCCTTATTATTGGGATGAATATAATGATGATGCATGTATCAAGACTAAATATTATCAATATGATCCTCTGATTTTTGATGATCCCTTTGAGAATCCTAATGATCTACCTTTTCCACTTCTCACATGGTTGAAAATCAATACCACAATTTTTCCATCTATGATGTTTATTTTGATAGAGGTAAATACCCTCAAACTATAATAGATATCACCATTTAAGATACTTATGATATCGATGATTATTTTCCCATATATCTCATGATTTCTAGTAATATTCACCCCCATGATCCTGATGGTTCTTATTATCAAGGTGATTATTAAAATGATAGCACCTATAGTGGAATAAAATATTATTAATACGATCATTTGATGATTACTATCCCTATTAGAATCCTAATTATCCCACCTTTTCTATTTCTCAAATTTTTAAAAATAAATGCCACAAATTTACCATATATGATCATTATTTTGATGGACGTGAAGATCCTAACAAAAGTTCTCATTGATGATTATTACTACATGGATGAAAATACCTATGTAGTAATCCACACTATAAATCAAACATATGATGAGCATGGTTTAAATTATGCCTACACAACCCTAACTCATCTTAAAAGTCCTTATAATAATAATTTATCAAACTTCAAGTCACATTCAACCAAATTCTGTTAACTCATTAGTGTACAAAGAATTCATAATTCAAATTCCTACCACAATAAGAATTCTAAGTGATTATGATCCTCAAGTTTATATGAATATATTTTTATTAGATTATTTGAGGGTTAGGGGGTCCCTCATGCTTTTTTTAATCAAAATAATCAAGGTTAAAAAAAGAGGGTGAAAACCTTCTTGTAAAAATATGACCAATGAGAGAGAAACAATAAAAAAAGAGCCACAAGGGCAACCAAGTAGTCATAAGACAAAACACCATGAAGGGTAACATCAAGAAACAACTGAATAGAAACAAATAAGGGAGATAAAACCCCAAAAAAGCACTAATTGTGACCTTCAATATGTTTCCACCCCCAATAGAGGTGGAGCCCCCAGTAGTTACCTAGGCAAACTGTGCCTCATCCTTTCCATGTCTTCCCTTACTCAGCTCCATCCTATCCATGTCATCACACTATGCATATGTAGAACCCTCTGCCTCTAGAGTGGTCATATTCCATCAATAGATCCTTGGTTTATTTAAATTTTTATTTAAAATTGCCCCAAGCTTGATGATGTTTTTAGTCCATCTAAATGAGCCTTAATATGCATTGTAACCACCCTATAGGGTGCTAGGTGACCCATGTTTGTACCTAGAGAAGGACTTTAGTGTAGTGGGACCCCAAAAATCCTTGTAAGGGATTTTAATTTAGCTTATACCCTAGTATAATTTATCCAATTGAGGGCCACCACTATCGAGGCCATGGGAACACATAGGTCATCCAAGTTTGGTTTTAGGATAAAGTGCCCCTTTGGGCTAAGATGCTTCAGATAGGTATGCACACTCCAAATGCTCAACCAACCCAAATAATTTTTCTTCAAACTCATGAAATGTTCGTAGGGGTATCATCTCTAGATTTTTATGAGTAAATAAGGGGATTGGGTGATGGCCACTATAATTGAAACCCTCTAAATCCTCTTCTAAACCAACCCTATACTTAGGGTACATAGTTATACTAACAACCTCCATAGTTTGTTGCTTATTTTTCAAAAAAGAGAGAAAATTTATAATAAAATTTGATGCCACTATTGAATTTACCTTTACCCTACAACTGTTATCAAGTGTCCCCTGACCAATTACCTCTCTGATAGATTAGAAAACACTACCAAACTAAATGATGAAAATTTGCTTGAGTTGTGACTCCATAACTCACCCAATGAAATCCATTTCCTTCTTAATAGCCTCAAAACACAACATGGGTTCACTAAGTATCACTTGAATCATAAGATCCATGAAAATGGAGATAAAAATGCAGGGCTAGTTTAATAAGATAGAAAATTTGATGTGGGAGAGAAAGGGAGCATGCTTGCATGCACCATTCAATAATGTCCCATCAAAATAAGAAGGCAGTGTGAGGATGTCACATGTGTGATGCAAGGCCTCCAAGGCTATTTCATAGATAAGGATGGGTGATAGACCCATCATGAAGGGGAGTGCCTTCCCAATTCTCCCATTAATACATCATTATTTCAAAAACCCTAACTTATCCAATCATTTTCCACTATTAAATATCATGTTGATACACTCTTTTTTAATTATTTTTTCTATCATGGATTTCACTTCATAAAAGTAATGGGACACTTCCCAAAGACTTAACTTATCTAGTAGACTTTGACCATGGTTTAGGATGTTATTAAGGTTTCAAGAACCATCCTTATAATTCTGTAATGCTTAGATGATCACCTAAGAGTCATCTTCAATAATGACTTTCTTGATCCCATAAATAATCAGTAAGTCTAAACCCAAAATAAGGGCTTGTGTCTCTACCTCATTGTTGGTGTCATCCACTAGCTTCTTTGAGTTAGCTTAGATGAGTGCCCCTATACAATCCTAGATCATGCAACCTACACTAGAATCCCCTGGGCTTCCCCTAGCCACTCCATCAAAATTTAGTATAAATAAACTAGGGGGAGTCACTCAATACATTTTGCCTTCATGTCTTGAAGCCTTTGATAGTACCATCGACCCATTAACGAGGGAGATTATATGGATATTTAGACATATCCTACTATTCTAATTTTAACTTCATCCTATTCAAAATACCCAAATAACTATTTAAAACACTTATTTTTAAATATGTTGACCACCTTAAAACTTTTGACCTATCCTACTGGTCTAATTTTAACTTAGGCTTCTCACATGTTGAGGCTTATTTAAATACCTATCCACTTATTCTCACACATGTTGGGGAATATTATTATGCCCATAATTTTATTACTATACATATTTGGTCAACTTATGTTTCCCACCATTTTCTCAATTCAGCCTTCAAAGCATCTTATAATGCTCATTCTTAACCTTATGCATGCTTTGGTGGCATATTTATGCGTTCATCCCCATTTTATTAGCTTCATAATATCTCATCCTTATTCTGAGGAAATAATCAAGAACCTTTTAAATCTTACAAATATATAAATTTAGCTTCAAAAAACCTTTAGAGATAAACATGTTTATATTTCACATGTTTTTCATTGATATTATCGTTAGAATCAATATTTTTTGTTATTTTATCTCATGTTTCTTTTATTTCTTGCATTTTATTTCCTTAGCATCATTTTTACTACATCGTTCCTTCATTTTTGATTTTTTGGTATCTTACAATCAGCTTTAGTTTCCCTTATCTATCTTATTTATCACCTTCAAGTCTATTTTCAAATCTATATCACTTTACAGTCAGCCTTAGTTTCCCTTATAGATCTTAGGTATCACCTTTAGGTTTTATTTTTTAACATTTTAGCTTCTCCCTCTTTTGGGATGATTTACAGTCTTCCTTAGTTTCCCTTATGGATCTTAGGTAGCACCTTTGAGTTTTTTCACAACATCTCATAACATATTTATAATTGACCTTAGTTTTCTTGTGATGATTTTGTATATTTTTACCCTCCCTCTTTTGGGATGGTTCCTTTTATTCATACTTGTGTTAAACCATTATATAATTATATGGATTCTCTATTGAAATTTCCAACATGATCTTCATATTACATATTAATTTCATGCTTAGAGTTAGTTTATATTTTATCGAGCTAAAATTTATTACAGGTTTTACTTTGACTCTTTTACACTATAACTTAACCTTACTTCATCTACACACCTCTAGTTTTATTTTATATTTGATTGACTACTTATAGTTGGTCCTTAGATCTTTTGTAATTTTTACACCTCTTTGATTTTTTAGTTTTTGAGTTACATTGTAACACCTTGGGGAAAAAACCAAGACTTCCTCACAAATTCCCATCCTCTTTGTATATTCATTTGATTTTTTCATCAACCATTATTTCCTTTGTGATTATTTGTATTATTTTATCATTATTTACACCTTTTAGGTCTTTATATTTATCACTTATATACTTCATAACTTTATCATTTATATGATTCTTGGTTTTATCTTACTTACACATCTTGAATTTTCAATTTATGAGTTACACAATAAGACTTGGGGACTCAACCAAGCCCTCCTCACAAACATCCATCATTGTTAATTTTGTTTCATAAATTGATTTTTTCTCAAAATCTTAGCTAGGTGTCTTCTTAGAAAGATAAGTCAATGGTTGAGAGAAGTGTTTTCCTCACTTAGAATCAATCATATTCTCTTATGGTAAAATTATAGCAGTCTATCTTCATACCCTCATATATATTTACCTTCTTCTATGATTATGTTTCATACCTACCTATCATTGTACCATATTCCCTTACACATTTTTTATTATTGGAGAAATCCAGTCATTTAATGCTCACTTCCATGACTTCTCATTTTTCATTTCCTTTTAAACTCACTAATGTTGGTTTCAAGATTTCTCTCTTTTTAAAGGTGCAAGTCTAGGAGTCTTTAAGCAGCATGTACTTTAGTTATCTCCTTAGTAGCTACGCTTAATCTCTCTTGTGATAGTCATACTTAGTACCCATTTTTATTTTTTCCAAATCCATATGGAGGAGTAAAATAGAAAAATATAAAAAAATGAAAATCCAAATCTTAATAATAATTAATGTTAAAAGGAAAAATATATCCTTAAAGTGAGATCATATGAAATAATATGATATTTTTTACATGTATCTAATTCTAGTCAAAGCTCAAAATTTGAAGTTGGCCTAATGATAGATCTAATCCCATTAGGGTGAGATAGGATCATACACTAGGGTGCAATGTCTCATTACATCATAATGTATCTATAGCTTACATTCTTGTTCCACCTAATTCCTCACATGAACACCTAATCTTCATAGTAGATTGTTATATTTGTAAGGGATCTTGACGAATGGGTAAAATGTTTCTAGAAGCAAATATCCTTTTATTTTTAATGCATGCTATCCTTTTTGGGATGATATTTGTACTTCACTAGTTATCCTATGCTTTTGTTTTCTAGGTAGGATTCTCTAGGGCCAATGATGTTGGAAACTCTTAATCTTTCAAACATGATTTCAGTGTCTTGTTTCTAGTAAAGGCCATGTTTTCACGTTGGTGATATTTTTTACCTCTCTCCATTCTTTCCCTCTTTATATGGATGTTTTTTTATAAATAATTTTCATCTTCTTTACTTCCTATTCTCCATCTCTCTTAGACAAGGTAGAATTATGACAATTACATCTTTCCCATATTTAAAATAGACGTTGCATCTTTGGGTTATTTCAAGATGCACTCTTAGTCATTGCGTCATCTTCCTAGGAATTCTATTTTTTATGTTTGGGACCTTGAGATTTAAAAAATAAATAAAAATTATGGGCCATCTAGTCCCATTTTTCCATTTTAAGCTTTAATGTTTCACCTTTTTGTAGGCTATACAACCATGTTTCTATTTTTTTCACATCTTTGTTTGAGTTTGGTTTGTTACTTATTTTACATCAAAATTTTAATCATGCAACATTTATTTTTGTCTAATACCATCACTATGAAAATTCTAGTTGAAGATAAACCTCGTGAAAAAAAGTGTAAAGATCATCAAAGGAAGCCAAGGTACCTTTCAAAGAAAACATTGCTAATAAAAAATAAATATTCCATATGTCGTCTTTATATAGGGCTCATTATTATCACTCAAAAATTATTTGGAGTGGAATGAAGACATTGATGTGGGGAATATTGGAGATGAATTTAGGACTGTATATGAATAGAGCAAGGATCAAGATGATGAAACATGGAGTAGTAAAAGTAAAATTTCTACTATTGATGCTAATAATCTTTAAGAAATAATAAATTGTGTGGAAAAGGATATAGATTTGCATAAATTTTTTTATTAAATTTTTAATGAAGGATAATGATAACTAATGGATAAAATGAAACAATTATAAAAGTATATAAACAATGAAGGAAATCTTGAAAAAAATGAAGAGGAGTCAATATATATGTTAGACAAAATTAATAGTAAGGTCATCTAGTTGGAGGAGAACATGACATAGATGAAAATATAAAATCTAAAATAAATAAAGACATGAAAAAAATCATCCAATTTAGTCAGATGTCTATAAAAAATTGTGCTTCTAGCATTCACATGATGAAATAAGTCCTTGGGGAGTAGAAGGAGGAACAAACAAGTAGCTAAGAAAACAAGAGAATGAATATGTAGGAAAGAGGTAAGAAGGTAAAAAATAAATAAATATATATTGATAAGTCCTTGAATTCAATAGATTCATGGAAAAATAATGGGAGCCAACTCAATCCTTAATAAATATTGGTGACACTTAGTTGCTAGATTATTATATCTTTATTGTTGTTTTATTGCAAAATGGTTGTTGTTAAGAATTTTTTTATGTTATAGTATGTTTTGGCTTGTGATACCATGGTATATAGTGTTTTAAATCTTAGTTTGGTTATTTTTTTCTTTTATATTTGTTCTTTGTTCGAGGGTCAGATCCCTCTCAAAAACCTTTTATTACCAATAATAAAAAAAGGTTCTCTATCTTTCATTTGACTTGGATTGTTACTTATCTTACTTTAGATTTATTTTTAGGTTTTTTAGTCCTAAATAGACTTTGAATTTAAACTTATCAATTTTCCTTTATATTTATATGTTAAATTGGATCTTTTTGGTTCTAACTTAAACCTTATCGATCTTGGCTTGCCAAATTTTACAATGTTTTCAATCATTTCTAATATTTTTCCATTTAAGTCCATTTAATGACCATATTACATATCACACATTGCTTCTATCCATTTTGTGCCTTATATCCTTAAGGTTTTTTAAATGTTGTTACTACACCCTCTATGATTGAGACTATGGTATTTTCATGCACAAAAGAAAGGTAAGTCAATGTATGTATATGGTACTTTTAGTTATTCATTTATTAACAGTTATTTCAACTTTTATTTTTAATTATACTCATTTATTTTTCTATGTTTCTATCCTAAAGTACCATCCCACATTACACTTTTGTGACATGTGATGAGCTTTGGAATGGGCATATGATACACTTGATATTTTCATTTTTATCACATTACTTGTGTTTTCTATTGTAGTAGATCATCAACACATTAATATCCCTAAGTGCATACCTTAAAGGGTGGACTAATAATGGGATGGGATCGAATCATGGTACTTTATGATCTATTTTTGCATATTATTGTCATACCATCATTACTATCAGCATAATCTATTCTGAGTCTCTTTTTGTCTTGCCTCTCTATCTACTTTTTGTCCATATTTTATAGCTCCCTATATCATATGGTTTTGGCTTGGATGATACATTTTATTTCATGCTTAAGTCTTCCCTGTATTGTATCAGTGAACTTAATATAATTTTTAGTTTATCTTCTGACATTTGTACTATATTGTCTTGGTTGATACCATACATTTTCAACTAATATATTTTAATTGTATCAACTTGAAAGATACCACCAACTTGGGTATTGAAACCATAAATATGAGCCTCATATTTCATTCCTAATAAATATATCACATTCATACATTTTAATTTTTATTGCATTTTTGCCTTAATGAAGTACTTGGGAGAGTTAGTTGTTTAAACCTTAGATTAGAATAATTGTCTTATGGTGAAGCTCAATAGGAGAGGTTATTTGGAGTTCCTAACTAAGGATATCTAGGTATTTTATCGAACCATTTTACATCTTCAACCTACAATATCTCTTTAAAATATCCACTTGAACCAAAGGGTGAGATTGAAGCATTGATGGGTCCATCCAAAGTTAGGTATTTCTATCCATACACTCTTTCCTTTACTTAGTTTATTAGAGATTATTTCTTTCTTTTTCAATTTATGTGTGTATCCTTCCTTAGGATCTTTCTTATACCGAATAAATTGGTATGGATATAGGGTTTATTAGGCTTTCTATTTATCCCTTTATGTTGTATAGACCCACATTTGGTTTCTCATAACACTTTACTTTATTTACAATAATTTACTCATCATTTAATTTACTTGTACCCCTTACCATCATTTAATTTACTTGCATATTTATAGTCATTATTAAAATCATTTAACCCTTTTGTTTAGCCTTAGTGAAAATGTATCCCATTATCATAAGCTTAGGATTTGTAACCCTTTCCTCTTGACATTACAGTTATAGATTACACTCTAATATGTCCATGGATATCTTAGGTACTTACCCACCTATCTAAGTATACTTAGGCTCTATTTTATTGACCTTATTCTATTCCTAGTCTTTTGAGATAAAGAGGGTAGTGGTAGGTCATCCTAGCCCATGCATACACCCTCTTCCACAAATTAATTATCTTCTACATTAAATTTAGCATGCCCAGTATTTTACTAAGATTGATTTGAAATCTATGTATTACCAAGTAAGAATTAAAGAAGAGGAAATTTGGAAGACAAAATTTAAGACAAGGCAAAGGTATTACGAATGGTTGGTTTTACATTTAAGGATATGCAATACACCAGTTACCTTCATGAAGTTGATCAATGAGGTGGTGAGGCCATTTATAAATTATTTTGGATGTTTGATGAGCATATTGATCATCTTAAATAATTTTTGTAATTTTTGAAGGAGAACAAGTTAGTGTTGAATGAGAATAAATGTGAGTTTGATCAACAATCACTTATCTAATTGGTGCATGTTGTTAGATATGAGACTTGATAATTAATATAGCAAAGGTAGAGCCATCATGAAGTAGTAAAAGCCTTCCAATGTGACTATAACAAAGATATTTATTGGTGCAATTCAATATTTGAGAAAGTTAATCAAGAAATTATCTTCTATAGCCACACATTTACATGCCACTACAACAAATAGTAATATTTTTATTTAGGGTAAGGAATAACAAGATGAATTTCATATATTTAAACATAATATTAGCCATGCTATAGTATCATATTTTCCTAACTTGCATTTTACCCTTTATGTGTAAATAGATGTTATGGTGGTTATCCTACTTTATAGAGGTAATATTGTATATTACCATTTGGGGTTATTTTATGGTGCAATTTTGAATTATTTTACATATGATAAAGAACTTTATTCTATTGTTCAATCAATCGATAAATGAAACAATATCTCATGATTGAGGAAACCATTGTTCATATAGATCATAAAACTCTAAAATATTTTCAAGCATAAACTAAGATACAACAAGCTAGACATTGTAGATGGATGGTATTTTTTAAAAAAATATTTGATTATAAAATATAAGAAATTTGTGACTTAAAAATTAGATGATATGTTGACTAGACTAAATTTGCTTTCATCCATGGGCACCATAACTCTTCTCAAGCCTTTTATGTGTGTGTCTTATGTATAGGGATATGATCATGATGTAGGTTTTGGGGAGTCACTTCTTCAAGCAAAAAAGTCCCAAGGTCTAGTATTTTAGCCTAAGGAATATTGTTACCTTCAAGATGGATTGTTATACAAGTTGGGTATTGGTATGTTTTAGGAAACATTGTCAGAGAAGACACATACTAAATTGAAATGGTCTATCACTTTTCAACCACAAGCTAAAGGGAAACATATAAAGGTTGTGTACAAAAAATGGTATAGTTATTGGGAGGGTGATAAATGAAGCATCTTAAGTCTTGAGATGTAAATTTTATATATATTAAACATTCCTATAATATGGTAGTACATTTTTCTATTAGAAAAACTCCTTTTGAAACTTAACATTTATAATTATCTCCATGTGAATTTGATGTTGCTTTGAGAAAACCATGAAAATAAAATGGGAAATTAGATCAAGAGGTCTACAAACCTAATAAATTCATTGATAATAGTTAAAATATTCAATTCCAAGTGTATGAGAGGCTGAAAGAGTCATAAACCAAGTACAAAACAAGGCATGACCAACATAGGACTCAGAATAGTTTCCTTGTTGCAGAAAAATTATGGTTGTATTTGAGTAGATAAAGGTTACAAGGTAAGTCTAATAAGCTTAAAAATTTAAAGTATGGTCAATTTGAAATTATGTAAAAAGTGGGAAAGAATGATTTTAGACTTGATTTTCCTCCTTATATGAAGATATATTTAGCTATCAATGTTGATAACTTACACCTTTTTTAACCTTCTATGTTAAACAATGAAGATGAATGGTTGTTGCTAAATTTAATTGAAGACATCACTATTTATATTCATTTTTAATTGTAAAAGGAGGTTTTGTTACAAAATAAAGAAAGTACAACATGTAGAGGAGTGTAAGAACAATGGTTGGTTGGGTTAAAGGGATATCTCCATGGGAAGTCCAAATGGTATTCTAGAGAAAATGTGGGGAAGATATTTCCTCACTTACAAAGTTCCTGAATATTTTAGGAACTTGAAAGCCCAAAATTGAGAAGGCATAATCCAAATTTTTATCCTAATGTACTTAGTAATGTATACTATTTGTTTCCATTATACCCAATTTATGTAATTCATTCTTGATTGTAAGACACTTATGTAAGATAATTCATGTAGAAACCATTAATTTAGATATGTTGTAGTGGCATAGTCAATGTGAGGGTGTGACATATGATTAAAGATTAGATTGGTTAGCAAGAAATCAAAATAATTGAAATCCTACTCCTAACTTAAGAATATTCACTTTGATTGAGTAATACTAAAGAAAAGTATACAAATAAATTTAAAGTTAATGTAATCATCTAAAAATGATAATTAAGTGCTAAGAGTGTTATTTGAGAACAATCATCCCTAGTTTAGCCTTAAACATATATTAGTTCATATTTAGACATTTATCCAAACATCATAAAGGACACACACATCTATAAACATCATTAGATATGTCCCAAACCCTCACTTTAATATCCTATCCCCTAGTGCCTTAGGTTCTACCACCTAGATACTAGCACCATAATTTGGACAGTAGCACCCCATGGTGTTAGTGTTCTAGTTTGGGTAATATTATCATTTTCCCACCTTTTTATTATTAATGAATATATTTTCAAATGAGAAACCATTTAGGGTCAGCCTAGACCTATTTTAAGAACTATATAAGCATTATAATAGTATATATACATGACTTATAAACCTTTATCCACTAGATGGAAATCAAATACAAATTACACAAACTTAGAACTAGTTGTGAAAAATCAAGGTTATCAATCCCTATTCTACCTTACTTCTACATACAACCATCTAAAACATTACTAAGCTTAGATTACTCAAATTTCTAGTCTCAATCACACTCAAATCACTTAATCTAACATTCATGCTATCTTCATTTACAATTGCACCATCACTTAGGTGGGGAGAACTACATAGGGTTTGATCCCTCCTAAGAGTATTAGTATGTAAGAAACTCTCATCATAGTGGGGTATTGAGGATGTATATCCTCCCAAATAATAACATACTTTATGACTTGTGCTAACTAGATGCCCTAAAAACATGAAAATTTAGGGTTTGCATATAAAATCAGTCAACATATCACGTAGAGGGACCCAAAACTCTTGTGCATAAGAATAAGCTTGGAAAACCCACACATAGGTGTACCTAGAAGCTTTTCACAAAGGACATTAGTTTCAAAATAGGGACACTAGTGCCATATTAAAATACTATTTAATTAGGGTGATACTATCCAGGAAGGGTTTTGACACTTGGTTCCTATTTTCT
This sequence comes from Torreya grandis, assembly GCA_037957365.1. Classification (NCBI taxonomy): domain Eukaryota; kingdom Viridiplantae; phylum Streptophyta; class Pinopsida; order Cupressales; family Taxaceae; genus Torreya; species Torreya grandis. The sequence goes on from JARHVA010003587.1 coordinate 930,882, forward strand.
ACACTCAAATTAGTTCATAGTTTACAGCCTCCATATCTCCCATCTTAGTCAATTTATATCTAAGTACTTGTTTACATTATTTATTAATATTTTTAGAAAGGTCAAACTAAGTCAATTTTGTTATAAATTAGTGGTTGTATTTATTAAATATTTCTACCCTGGTTTACTATACTCAAACCCTTTAATAACCTAGAGATTAATCTCCATAAACCATTTGGTGAACATGACTTACTTTGAATAGTGCATAAACCCTAACCCTAGATAACCCTAGGGTTTATGTTTCCATCCTTCTAGGACCCACATTTTTATTTCATATCCATGTATTTTTTGATTTGTATTTCATAAAATCATGATAATAATGACAAATAAATTTTGATCACTACTTAATATAAAGTTTTATAGCTTCATTTGCATGTTTGTTTCCTTTCATTTGGAATGAATTCAAAGATGACATAAAAACATATATACATGATACTTTATATCATTAAAAATGTAAGTCATATTTCATTCTATCTCTAGCATGTTATTATTCTCTTATGTATAATTAAATTAAATAAAGAAATCCTTAAATACATAGAGGATCAACTACAATATAGTTGATTAGAATTAATCAATAATTTAATGTATTAACAACCATGTTTCAAGTTTCAATGTTATATCCTAGGCACAAGAATGAATCTCCTTCTCCTATTCATCTCCATGAGGGTGATAGCTAATTTCTATCTAACTAGGTCCATGCTATCACTCCTCGAAAAGATGATATAGCATATAGTATTGTTACTAATTTGCATACTCAGCTTATCCACTCATCCACCTCTTCTCTACAAGGTGTGTTCATGCATGTTCAATCAAAATCAACTAGTGTTTGTACTTGTGAGACTCTAAGGAAATAAATTATTAGTATGATCAGGTTCATTTCCAAATTTCAAACTTGGAATCAAATTTTACATGAAAATATTACAACATTGGAAACTTATATTATAAGACAAAATCCCCCATGGAAAACTAGTTTCAATCATGTATATGCATGTTTACTTAGTCAATTTATGGAAATAAATGTTATATATCAAAATAAATCATAATAAAGTACATCTATAACTAGTGATTCAAAAATTATTCTAGATCAAAATAATACACAAGATGGGAATCAGGACACTCTCCCACTTAACAATGAAAATATTATTATCAATAAGGATGAGATTTTATAGAGTTTCAGAGACAAACTTCAATAACAGCCCCATGATCATGTTTAGATTCTGCAATCCATAATGGAAATAAAGAACAAATCAAATAATGGTCAATATTCTACTCCCCTAGATAAAATTTTTGTTACACCTACTTTAGGGATAACTTAGCTTTTACAACAACTAGTTTTAACTCAACAACCTTCAACAATGGAAACACCTCCTATGGTTAGTTTTTACTCTCCAAATATACAATCCCTTATGCAGGAGATTCATTCTCTACAAGATAAGGTGTTACATATTGAGTAGGGTACTACTCGAACATCACATGACTTGGATTCTCATGTTATTTTACATACACATTTAGCACATCACATAGAAAAAATCCTTTCCATCCAAATTCATGGAACCTAAGCTTAATTTTTATGATGGTAAGGGTGACCCAAAACACCATATACAAGATTTCTATGCCACATGTTTGGACTATGTGTCTAATGATTTTATCCTTACTAAGTTGTTCCCATGCAGTATAAAGGACTATACCTTATAGTGGTTCTATGATCTTCTAAATCAGTCTATCACTACATTCAATCTATTGGCATATATGTTTTTATCACACTTTTCAACATCAGTGATAAGATCTCATATGCTCAAGTGGAACAACTGAAGCAAAAATCCAATTATCCTATTGCATAATATGTCTTGCAATATAAAACTATATTGGCAAAGATGACTAGCCCCATCATAGAGAGAGAGATCTAAGACATATTAAAATAAATTTTACTACCATCATTACATGAAGTTATCTTCTTCAATAAGTTTTCAATGTTCATAGATTTATGCGACATAGTGAAATAAATCGAAGTCAAGATTATCTATATGGGTATATTAAGATATACAAGTGGATTAGAATCAACTAATAAGATTTTTAATAATCCTCCATACAATGTAAGTGCCATTAAAAATAAGAGTCATTAAAAGGCCATAGTTAATGTAGCTTTAAAGCCACTGCCTCATCTAGTTTTATTAGCTTTTTCATGGATAGTTTTCACTAACCTTCTAAAATCACTAGCACGTGTTATAAAATAACTCATGAAATGCAATGCCATATATTTCCTTCCATCAAAGAGGTTGATATGACATGGCATCTTCCAAATAAATATGATTCCAATGCATTTTAAAACTATCACAGGGAACCAAGACATACTACAAATTGATGCATCAGCTTGAAATATAAGATACAAGTTTTGATAGAGATTAACATCATTAATGTGGACACACCCAAAGAGGCACCTAAAGCTCAAAAAATAGAAGCTAAGGCATTGAAAAATTCTTAGATTAATTTCCAAAGCATATAGATAATGAGTTAGGGGAACTTCAGGTGTTCACTATACAATTATGCATATCCACCACAAGTATCATATCACACTATTATAGAGGATGCACATCCCCTACATAATATCGTTGGTGTGTATTATACCACAATACCATCTAGACCACTCATCACTTTCTCAAAGTAGGACATTATTAATGATGATTTAGATTTATATGAAATATTTATATGAGCCTACATTAGTCACCATCCTATTTAGAGTGTTATGGTTGATAATGGGTCAAGTATTAACATGTGCACTATCACAATTTTACAACATTTAGTTTATTCAGAACATGACATTTCTCTGACTGACATAGTTATTCATGGTTTTAGTGGCCATGTTCAGAGATCCATTAGGGAGATTATACTTCCACTACATGTTGGAACAATACATGTGGCCACTATATTCTTGGTAGTACCTAATGCAGGTACATTAGACATGTTATTAGGTAAGCCATAAATACAAAAATTATGATCCATTCCATCCAACATGCATAAATGCCACAAGTATATACATTCTAATAAGGTGATCATAGTTGAGGGTATTTGATATGGGTATCCTTTACATGTCTCACAATAAGTCACATTGTAGTTACTAGTTATAGTTTTGATCATAGTTCCCATCAATACACCATAGAGTTTAGTTGAGCCACCAATACAGGTGAGGTCTACTCTTATATTATTACCATGTATGCATACTATCCCACAAAGACCATTAGTAGAGAGTCCCCTACATCAGATATATTTTATAGATTCTAAAGGGCCTCCCTCTACCCCTTTCCTTCCAATATCAATGTTATTGAGTTTTTAGGGTTCTCATCATAGGGCACCCATACCATCTACAACATTTTTTACTAGATGGGTCCCTAAGACCCATACAATTCAAAAGACACTTGAGTAAACTTCATGGATTCCTAAAACCAATATATAGGTAGTGTTAGCTATAGATCACTCATTACATTAGGTTCTAGGACCTCAGTTACCTTTTTACATAACACACACTATTACCATTCCATTATTTAACACAAGACACATTGATAGTGAGTATCCCATGAGACTCATCGATTAGTATGTTCCCTCCTTATTGTACATAACTTATATCAGGAAGATATAAAAATAATATAATATGTCAAAACATAAAAACATTCAAATATTTAACTATAAAACATAAATTATCAATTATATGCATTGTCATGTTTACACTTCTTATAATTGTCAGACCCTACATAAATTAGCTATCTTAGTATAGTCAATTTTTATCAGACACAAATACTTCACTTGTTCTTGTTGAGTGTTCAAAAATACTTATAGGATCTAGGTCCACTACATAGATCAAGATTTGATACTATCTACACACTAGGGGCATATACACAGATACATGAGTTCTTCATTTAATACATTTGCCCATTTGGGGACATCCTATACATAGTTTTGATTACTAGATTACATCCTTCTAAACTTTTCATCATAGAGTTAGCATTGTTATATCTTGATATTTATCATCCTACACCTATTAAAATTCATTTTTGATTATTACTAGTTTAAACTTAGTTTATATACATCTTTGATCTTATATGAATTTGTACCACATGTTCATGTATACTTTCATTTCTAGATTTCCTAGTTTAGAGTTGATTGTGTTTATATGCTTCTTCTATTCAAGTTAATTTGAATATGCCATTGCTCTATGGCTCTATTCCACCCATTTCCATTATATTTATGCTTTGGACATGTTCACATGTCTTGTTTATGCCTTCTTCATTTTGTATGTAGACATTTGACCATGTCCTTTCATGTGACTATAATCTACCTTGTTTGTATATGTAGACATTTTAACATGTCCTTATCTGTCTTGTTTTATTATATTTAGTGACATGTGCCTGTGTCCCTTGTATTGTGGCCCCTTGGCCTACTTTGATTGGAGAATGTGTGTTATATGTATGATTTAATATATGTGTCATGACCATGACACTTGTTTCCTACTTGTTACACACTCTAGTTTTAGATGCCATGAGGGATCTCATACATCTACCCTTCCTACTTGGGTGTTATGATGGACATCATGACCCACCCCCATGGGTAGATACTCTATTATTCAAATTTATTATTCATATACATTATTATATCTATCTTCATTACCTTGTGAATGCTCGATCTAACATACATTGCACACTACAAAAAAATGCTCAGATTATCTTACATTTTGATGTTATGTGTTAGGTGAATATTTTGTCAGCCAGTTAACTGGTGACCAAAATAGTTCTTATCACCACAACATAGGGAGATTGGTCATCCAGGTGTGCAGCTTTACTACATCAACCGTAGACAAATCACTCCTCTCATCAAGGGGAGGTTCCTTATTAAATATGTAGAGGCTATATACTATATAAATAGGCAAAAAGTAAGACACAGGGTTGGGATAAACCATCCATCTCTCTTATTTTAGAGATGATGCTGACAAATAGAGGAGAAATCATGGGTGATTAGTGAAGGTACTTCTCTTCTTTCAGAAGTAACATTTAGCCAAGAGCCAAATCCCTTCTTGGATAGTAGAAATCCTGGTGTAGTGACAAAAGGCACTTCTCTTCTTTCAGAAGTGCTTATTCTTGCAAATAGCAAGACTCTTTCTAGTAACAAGTGGCAAAAGGGTACAATAACCAATAGTATAAAATAGAACACAAAGTTTCCACCTCAACTACCTAAGAGTGAGATACAAAGAACAATGGGGACACAAAGTCATCCCAAGGTCCTTTACACACAACCAGAAAAGAAAAACACACATTGAAGACAACTATGACAGTGCAAAGTCTGAAAGTAGTTGACTTCAAGACACCTTCATTATCACCTCCATTAGTTCTGCTTGTTAAATTAAATAAACAAGAATGCTTTCAAAAGATAGACATAAGAATAATCTCCTAATGTAGCACAAGCTATAACAACACAAAGTCTGTAAGTAACTTGCTTTCTCATTCAATCAAAGAAATATGAACTACAATATGAGCTCAAAGTCTCAGTAATGCCTTTCAATTTGGGTAGAGTTTTGCTTCTGGTAAGGGGAATATCTCCCTTCAAATGGTACAAAAGATTACATTATATAGAGGCCTGAGGGAGGCTTGGCACTTTGTCCCATGGAGCGACCCATTTGGTGCATTCAATGCCTTGGACGCATTCTTGGTCTTGTCAAGAAGGGCCATGCTAGAGTAGGGCAGATGCCTTAACTGTGGCATGTTGATTCATCTCTAACGCCTCCTCCTTAGCTTGAATCACTCATTCATTCACTTTTTTAGCTGTGCAACTATCTACTCTACCTTTACCTCCAAGGGGACAAACAAACGATGCTTTCAATGTTAGCAATCCCCAAATACCTACCCAGTGAACTGCTTCACCTATTGGCAGTAACTCCTGCTAAGTTTCCCTCTCTATCTCTTTCTTCTCTTGACCCTAGCCTTAGGATTTTTGAATGCATCTAAGTTCATCTTTTGAGTTCACAAAAATCAATAGACACTTAAATGTAGCCAATTTGGTGTTCAAGGGTCTTTCCTCTATTAAAAGTTAATTGATAGCCAGTTGCTTTAAATTTGACATCCATGGGCCTATCATACTGTTGTGACGTGGATGCAAACACGTGGTAGCTTCTACTACACTGGGTTGGGACACATGGTGAGTTCTGTGCTTTGAAGTTTCATCTTGGCGCATGACACTTCGTAGCTTCTGTTGCACTTTTGAAGTTCGACCCTTCTTGAAGGGAACTTTCCCTTTGGGATCTCGAACAGGGTCCATTTTATGTGTCAAGTGCCCCTCCGCAAGGGTCTCTATCCTTCTAGATCCTCCTGGTGGCCTTCAGGCTTTTCATCTTTGGTAGGCTATTGGTCCTTTATTTCTTTCAGACAAAATGTCTGAAGGGATTCCTTCAGATAATTTATCTGAAGGAAATCTTTTCCTTGGCTTCATGCATGATTTGGCATTGTGAGTGCCCCCTTTTATGACACGTGGCACCTTTCACCACTTTTAACTAGAGACACGTGGCATATTTTGCTATTGACACTTGGCAACATCCACCTTCTTGAGCCTTTGTAAAACCATAGAAATGCTTGGGGCTCAATCAGGCTCTCACAGATGATGACACTTGTCGACCTCTGCTAATCTCTGCATGGGACACATGGCATGGTCCACTACTCTTAAGAACACAAAGTGAAGCCTTCCATGATTACCACTTGTCACCCTTCATGGAACTCTAGAAGAAGCTTTGTCGAAAGGAACCCTACAACTTTATACAAAACTTTGAGAAGTGAACATTGACATGTGTCATGTTCTACTGAGTTACGACGCTAACATGTGGCACGATCCAAATATTTTTAGTAGTTGTGCAGATGAAAACATGTGGTGGCTTTTGATGAGTTTTCAAAAATGACACATGGCACCTTTCACCACTTTTCTGAAACAAATCATAAAAAGGCTCAGCTGATGACACTTGGTAGCATTCGTCTGACTCTTTCTTTTGCATGCGTCTTTCCTTAACTAAGGCAACCTTTGAACCCATGCATTAAACTGATTAAACGTTAAACCCATTAAATTAATGAACCAAAATGGTTCAAGGGTCAACAATTTAATGGTTCAAGCTTTTGAGACTTGTTAAGCATTTAGGGCCATAGAACCTTAGAAATGGTTGAACTTTAAACTTTACCAGGTACGCTCAACTCCTGTCGATGACGTTAAACCTTGAACCCATTGAACCCTTTGAACCTAATAATCCATTTAATGAAAAATCTTGAAAAATGAGGAATTTGAAAGATCAGAATAGATCTTTGGAAAGGGAAGAGATAATTTTGGTATTGCAGAGCCAAAATAGTTCTTATGTTGTCCCAAAAATAAGAAGTCATTTTTAGGGGACAACAGCTGGCTCCTGTTGGGGAACTTCCTTTAGATGACAACTTGGAATAGCTGAGAGGAGTAGAAACTAGAATCTCCAGTGCCTTGAAGTGTGCCATTGGGCTATGGAGTCATGATACCCAAAAAGAAAGGCCCCAAAAGAGATGAAAATGAAAAGAATGAAATAGAAAGAGAAGACTATACAAACATACATATGTACAAGGGAAGTCACCTGATACTTCAAGAGTTGAAGTGCTTCAGATGTTTCCCATTGTGAGGCAGAGAAAAGAGAGTGCCATCTTGATATTTTAATAGGAAAATATTTTCACCATTGAGCTGATGAATAGTGAAAGGACCCTTCCATAGGGAATCAAACTTTCCATGAATCCCCTTTGGTTCTCTTCTCTTATCCCATAGTAGGACTTGATCTCCAATCTAGAAATCATGGTTCTTTACTTTTTGGTTGAAGAGATTCTTCACCAAACCTTGATGGGTGGCAATTTAGTCCACCACTGCAGTTCTCTGCTCATTCAGCTCAGTAAGGCACATGAGCCTCTTATCAAGTGAGCTCTCATATGTTTGATCTTCAACCGCCTTAGCCAAATTCAATGTTGGCAATTCCAAGGTGATTGGTCTCTAAGAATTGACACCATAAATAAGTTGGAAGGGAGACATACCAATTGCCCTCTTGGGTTTAATTTTGTCTGCCCATAGAGCATCAACCAATTCTCTATGCCACGTCCTTTGGTTGTCATCCACCAGCTTCTTGATGATAGTCACCAGGTTCTTATTTCTTGATTCAGCCTATCCATTCCCTTGTGAAAAGTAATCAGAAGAGTGGGAGAGTGTAATTCCATAGTAGAAGCAAAATTGAGTAATCTCTTGGGAAGTGAAATAGGTTGCATTGTCAGTGATAATTTTGATCAGGACCCCAAACCTGGACATGATGTTTTCTTTGAGGAAATTACAGACTACTTTCAGAGTAGTTTGTTTGGTTGGAACAAATTCCACCCATTTGGTGAAGTAGTTTGTTGTTGTAAGGACATAACCATGTCCAACACTTGATGATGGGTTTATAGCACTAATAAAGTCAATTCCCCATTGATGGAAAGGCTCCTCTATGACTACTAGCTTAAGAGGTAGGGCAGCTAGCCTGAGTCTTTCAATGAATTGTTGGCATGGCTCACACCTTCTGACCCACTTGTATGCATCTTGAAAGAGAGTTGGCTAGTAGTACCTGGTCCACAAGATCTTATGAGCAGTCACAGGAGGAAAAAATGTCCTCCATAGGCCGAATTATGGAAGGACTTTAGAAGTTAGCTTTGCTACTCCTTGTCCACACAGTGAAGGAACATTCCATCAAGGCTCCTCTTGTATAGGCCATTGTCTTAGAGGGAAAAATTAGTGGCTTTCAGCTTGATGGTCCTCCTTTATTTATAAGACAGGTTTGTAGGACACTCACCATAAGTAAGAAAATGAGAAATACCTAAATACCACTCATTTTTGGTGGAGATAAAGAGGACTGTAGGTGAGTCATCCACTTCTAGTTCTTCATGCTTTATTCCTCCTAGCTTGTTATCAGCAATCAGTTACATATCCCCTTCCCATGCACTAGCTTCATTGGCTTGATGATCAAATCAAACTCCTAGATCTTAGTGACCCAGTTACCTCTCTTTGTCCCAAACTCCTGCTGAGTTAGTATAGATTTCACTGTGGTGTCAGGGACCAAGGCAGTAACTCGAGAATTGAGGATGTAGAAATGAAAATGTTTCACTGCCTTCACCACTGCATAAACATGCTTCTCCATATTTGAGTACTTCAGCTCATGAGCTTTGAGAGGACAACTCATGAAGGAAATGGCAGATTCCATACCTTCTTTATTATATTGAACCAAAATTGCTGAAAGCGTATGTTCTGAAGCATAGCTATAAATGGTGAACTCTTTGTTATAGTCTAGACAAGCCAGAATTGGAGCATGGGCAATGGCAGTCTTGATATCCTCAAATTATGACTTGCCTTCTTCAGTCCAGCTGAAGGTGGCCTTTCCCTTCATCATGTTTATAATGTGCCTAGTCTTCTTGGCAAACTTAGGGATGAACCTCTGTAAGAAATTCACCTTTCCAAAGAAAGAATCAATAATGATCTTACTTATGGGCAAAGAAAGTTCTTGGATAAAATTGACTTTGTCTGAGTCAATCTTTATGCCTCCTTTGGACATGATGTGTCTGAGAAGTTTCCCCTCTGTTACTTTAAAAACTAACTTCTTGGGGTTTAAGAAAATGCCATTCTGGCGACAACATTCCATCACTCATTGCAAATGGCTCACATGATCTGGGTGATGCTTAGAGAAGACAGTCAAGTCATCAAGATAAACTATGATGAACTTACCCATCTCATCCTTGAAAGCAAGGTCCATTACTCTTTGGAAGGTAGCGCCAGCATTTATTAAGCCAAAAGGCATTCTCTTATATGCAAATGTGCCTTAGGGTGTGTTGAAAGCAGTCTTATGCTGATCTGCTTCACCAACTTCAATCTAATTATATCCTGAGAATTTGTCTAGCATTGATAACATCTCTGAGCCCGTCACTATCTACAGCACTTGATCCATGATTGGCAAAGGATAATTATCCTTCAAGGATGCCTAATTCAAATTTCTAAAATCCACACAAAGGCAAATTTCACCATTCTTTTTCCTTACAGGCACTATATTGGTAGTCCAGGTGGAATGATGGATTGGGAAAATTATCTTGGCATTTATAATTTTTTGAATCTCAGATAAAATAGTACCTGATATTTTTAGATTATAATACTGGGACTTTTGCCTGTAAGGTGTTGAATCAGCCTTGAGAGGAATGTCGTGTCAAATTTCATCAAGCTATAATGATTTTAGGTCATCATAGGAGTACGCTAAGACATCCATGTATTTGTTGAGCGAAGTGGTGAACTTGAAATGCTCTTCAAGAGTACAACATTTCCCAATGTTCACCATCTTGGGGTCTGCCTTGGTTCCTAGATTTACTTGATCAGACTCCTGGGAGGAGCTTGAATCTATTTGCTGCTATTTGATGAATCTATCATGCTTATCAAATAGCTTCTCAAGGGAAACAAGGCCTTTGGGAATTTTATTCCCTTTCAGTTGCAAGAACTCCTCACCTATGCTTGAATTTGATTTAAGAGTCGATTCAGGCTCTTGAGGTTCACTGCCTTTAAAATGTAGTCATTTGAAGCTGTCCTTTTGCTCCAGGAAGGCAATGATTTGATTGTCATTATTGAATACCTACCAATGATTGGCATTATTAGGCACACTTTGTCTAAAGACCAGCTCAACAGTGTACCTATCTCCTTTAAAGTTTGGGTGGGGGATCAAGAGGGTAGCTGAAATAGCTAGTGCATCAGCCTGATCATTGAATTCTTTGGGAACTATAGAGATGTTAAAAGCATCAAAGTTTTCAAGTTGATCCCAGACTAGATTATGTTAGTGGCACAATCTTTCATTCTTGGTTTGATACAGGTTTCTCACCTGACAAACCACCAATTCAACATCTCTTTTAGCATGAAGGAGTTTGATGCCTTTGTCCTTAGCAACTTTTAACCCCAACAATAAAAATTCATACTCGGCTGTGTTATTAGTGTTATTGAATTGCAACTTATAAGATGAAGGAAAAATATCTCCTCATGGAGATATTAACACAACTACAGCTCTTAAACCAATGGAGGAGCAGCTACCATCAAATTCACTAATCCATACCTCATTTGATACTAATTTTCCTTTGGGTTCTTCTTTATTCAGAGGAGAGGATTCTTTTACACTTGCATTGGGCTCAGCCAATTCTTTTGATATTCCACCTGAATGCATTTCCAGGTTGTCACCTATAGGAGTTTCATCAGATGCCTCATGAACTTCATCCATGGATAGAAAGTAGTTACCCATGCCTGAAGACTCAAACAAGATTTGAGCTTTAGGTGCTGAGGTCCGGGTAACTACGTATTTTGCTTCCTTTTTAGGGAGCAACCTCTTCATGACACCTTTGACTAGAATCCTCACCTATGATAAATCCATGCTCAATTCACCACCAACATCCCTGCAGAAATTCTACCCAAGAAGGATACCATATGATGCCAGGACATCTGCTACCAAGACAGTCATCTTGATTCTTTTGTCTGGAAAGGCAACAAATGAAAATTGGGCGTCTTTTATTTGCCACAATAGTGGCACTTATTTGTTCTCCATGGAGAAGCATCTACCAAATGTCTTGGTCCATGTGAGATCAAGGGATTTGGCTACTTTAGTAAGCATGACATTATCTGAAGCTCTAGAGTCAATGATGCAATTATTTAGCTGCCATCCATTTATTAGCAATGAGACATAAAAAGGTTTAGTCCTACTAGGAGTGTCAGGAGGGGAAATGACAAGATTGTTCCTGGTGGATGCATCTTTGGGGGGATCCTGTGTCACTTTGGGAACTGCTTGTTCAATAGGGACATTCTAGTTTTTAACACACTAAACCAATTTATCTAATTGTTCAGGATGGGACTGCAAGAATTCAAATTTAGACATTTGAATTTTGGTTTTCTTAATATGATCAATTATGTCAAATGCTGGAAATGAACTAGGTACGGAGGATGAGAGCTCATCTTTTTGAGTTTTAGGGGAGGGAGAACTGGATTATCAATTTGAAGTAAAAGGCATAGGGGCATTTGGGGTACTTACCTTTCTTGAAATCATTGGGCCCTTTGGCTAGAAAGGAAGAGTGGAACCCCGCTTAGCAATTGAAACTACTGGTTGAGGTCACTCCTTTGCTTTCTCTTTATTAGCTTGTTGAGTTGATTGATTCTTGGACTAGGTGAATACAACATATGACCCCTCAACTACATTGCCTTCACTTCTGGGTTCATCCTGATAGTTAAGGAAACCAATATGGAAGTTGCCAGCTAAGTATTCTTCTTCCTCAGTGAAGAGATTAGCATCATCTTTAGGATTCAACTCAGGCTGGGATGAGAAGTCTGATTTAGCTTCAAGATACCCAACTACTGAGTTGGTTGGAGGGGCTTCAAGGTTGAGATTCCTCTATGGAGGAGGAAGGTGATTTTATTATCCCTTATTCTTGGTAGCATTGCCTTGGTATGCCTGATTCTAAAATGTCCTCCTGGGTACATCTCTGTATGCAAGAGTAGATGACATTCCTTACACCATTTGCTTCTTAAGAGCTAGTACTTCATTTGCTAGCTTCTGCACCATAGGATCAGTGGTGGATGAAGGGGAGTATTCAAGAGAAGAAGAAGATTTACCTTTATTTGGATCTCTCCTTATCTTTCCTGCTAAGATAAGGTCATCTTCAACTTTGGTAGCCAAATATTGAGTAGCTTTGAGATCTATGTGACTGGCTCTTCTTAGCAGAAAACTCACTTTAGGCAGTTGTGAGTTGATGAAGAAGCATTTGAGGTTTTTAGGGGTCAACTGAGCAATAACAAGAATCTAGTTCCTCGGCTTATCAAACTTTGCTATGAAATCCCTCATAAGCTCTTGGGGCTCCTTCTTCATTTGCATGAGCTGGGCCAACAAGGCATGTGTGTCTTTTGTAGGCTTGAATCTAGCCTCAAATTTGGCTTTGAGTGTGTCCCAATCAGTTACTGATCAGGCTTGCAGGTGGTAAAACTAGTCTACAATAGCACCTTGCAGTGTTTCCATGAAAAGCCTGATTGCCACGTCCTCAAATTCCATGCCTATCACGCCACAGGATATGCTGAAGGCTACAACATGTTCATCAAGATGAACTTTTCCATCTCCAAATAATTTGGGGAAATTCTTTCTTGTGCTTCATGGAAGTTCATGCAGGGGTGGAGTTAAATTAAGCAAGCCAAAAGAGTTACCCAGGGGCCTCGAGCTACCATGATGGGATTATTGAAAGTAGGGATAAAAAATTTGGGTAAAATTTGGACAGGCAAGGATCTGCTAATCGTAGGAAAGTAGCTTTGCCTTGTGTTGGTGTCCTGGTACGGGTAGGAGGGACACTCTTAGATTGTTGAACTTGAGGTTGGGGAGAAAGCAAGTCAAAATCTCTTTGTTGTTGCAACTCAAAGACAGGGTCAACAACACCTTGAGCTCTTTGGCTTCTGGTATAGCATGGAATTTCTAGATTGTGAATCAAAATTGAAAAGGACTAGTCACACTTTAGTTTGAAGCTTGAGGCTTCAAATTGCTTGTCCTTCCCCATTAGAGTCACCAAAAATTGTTGGGTGAATATTTTGTCGTCCAGCTAATTGGTGACCAAAATAGTTCCTATCACCATAGCATAGGGAGATTGGTCATCTAAGTGTGCAGCTTTACTACATCAACTAGAGAAAAATCTCTTCTCTTATCAAGGGGAGGTTCCCTATTAAATATGCAAAGGTTATATACTATATAAATAAGCAGAAAGTAAGACACAGGGATGGGATAAACCATCCATCTCTCTTTTTTTAGAGATGATGCTGACAAATAGAGGAGAAATCTTGGGTGATTGGTGAAGGTACTTCTCTTCTTTCAAAAGTAACATTCAGCCAATAGCCAGATCCCTTCCTAGATAGTAGAAATCCTAGTGAAGCAATAGAAGGCACTTCTCTTCTTTTAGAAGTGCTTGTTCTTGTAAATAACAGGACTCTTTCTAGTAACAAGTGACAAAAGGGTGCAGTAACCAGTAGTATGAAATAGAACATAAATTTTCCACCTCAAATACCCAAGAGTGAGATACGAAGAACAATGGGGGCACAAAGTCATCCCAAGGTCCTTTACACACAAATAGAAAAGAAAAACACACACTAAAGACAACTATGATAATGCAAAGTCTAAAAGTAGTTGACTTCAAGACACCTTCCTTATCACCTCCACTAGTTCTACTTGTTAAATCAAATAAACAAGAATGCTTTCATAAGACAGACATAAGAACAATCTCTTAATGTAGCACAAGCTATAACAACACAAAGTCTGCAAGTAACTTGCTTTCTCATTTAATCAAAGAAATATGAATTACAATCTGAGCTCAAAGTCTTAGTAATGCCTTTCAATTTTGACAAAGTTTCACTTCTAGTAAGGGGAAGATCTCCCTTCAAATGGTACAAAATATTACATTATATAGAGGCCTGAGGGAGGCTTGGCACTTTGTCCCATGGAGCAACCCATTTGGCACATTTAATGCCTTGGACACATTCTTGGTCTTGTCAAGAAGGGCCATGTTGGAGTAGGGCAGCTGCCTTAATTGTGGCATGTCAATTCATCACCTCCTCCTTAACTTGAATCACTCATTCATTCACTTGTTTATCTGTGCAACTATCTACTCTGCCTTTACCTCTAAGGGGACAAACATATGGCACTTTCAATGTTAGCAGACCCCAAATACCTACCTGGCAAACTGCTTCACCTAATATTAGTAACTCTTACTGAGTTTCCATCTCTATCTCTTCCTTTTCTTGACCCTAGCCTTAGGCTTTTTGAATGCATCTGGGTTCATCTTTTGAGTCCACAAAAATTAATAGACACTTAAATGTAGCTGATTTGGAATTCATGGGTCTTTCCTCTATTGAAGGTTAATAGCTAGCTAGTCACTTTAATTTTGACATCCACAGGCCTATCATCCTATTGTGATGCAGATGTAGGCACGTGGCATCTTCCACTGCACTGGATCAGGACACGTGGTGAGTTCCATGCTTTGAAGCTTCATCTTGGCATGTGACACTTGGCAACTTTCACTACACTTTTGAAGCTCGACCCTTCTTGAAGGGAACTTACCCTTTGAGATCTCGAACAGGGTCAATTTTATGTGTCAAGTGTCCCTCTGCAAGGGTCTCTATCCTTCTAGATCCTCCTGGTGGCCTTTAGGCTTTTCATCTTTAGCAGGTTATTGGTCCTTTATTTATTTCAAACAAAATGTCTAAAGGAATTCCTTCAGATAATTTGTCCAAAGGAAATCCTTTCCTTGGCTTCATGCATGCTTTGGTGTTGTGAGTGCCCCCTTTTATGACATGTGTCACCTTCCACTGCTTTTAACTAGAGACACGTGGAATCTTATATTGTTGACACTTGGTAGCATCTACCTTCTCAAGCCTTTGCAAAACCATAGAAATGCTTGGGGCTCAGTTGGGCTCTCACAAACGATGACACTTATCAACCTCTATTGATCTCTACATGGGACACGTGGCATGATCTGCTGCTCTTAGGAACACAAAGTTAAGCCTTCCACGATTGCCACTTGTCACCCTCTACAAAACTCTAGAAGAATCTTTGTCAAAAGGAACCTTATAGCTTTATACAAAACTCTAGAAGTAAATGCTGACACGTGTCATGTTTCACTGAGTTATGATGCTGACATGTGGCATGGTCCAAATGTTTTTAGTAGTTTCACAGATGTAGACACGTGGTAGCTTTCGATGAGTTTTCAAAAATGACACATGGTGCCTTCCACCACTTCTCTAAAATAAAGCATAAAGGGGCTCAGCCGACGACACTTGGTAACATCCACCTGACTCTTTCTTTTATGCGTGTCTTTCCTTAACTAAGGCAACCTTTGAACTCATGCATTGAATTGATTAAACATTGAACCCATTTAACTGATGAACCAAAATGGTTCAAGGGTCAACGGTTTAATGGTTTAAGATTTTGAGATTTGTTAAGCGTTCGGGGCCATGGAACCTTAGAAATGGTTGAACTTCAAACTTTGCTAGATGCACTTGACTCCTATCGATGACGTTAAACCTTGAACCCATTGAACCCTTTGAACTTGCTGATCCCTTTACTAAAAAAACTTGAAAAATGAGGAATTTGAAAGCTTAGAATAGATCTTTGGAAAGGGAAGAGACAATTTTGGTATTGCAGAGCCAAAATAGTTCTTATGTTGTCCCAAAAATAAGAAGTCATTTTTGGGGGACAACATTATGTATGCACATCATATTCATTTATTATGAAGATATCATATATGATCTAACTAATACACATTTTACATAGCTTCTTCTTTTAAGGTCAATTATTGCACAAGTTCAAACATTCCCCTCAAAAGAGTGGGCATTCACAAGGGTTTATCACAAAGATCGGGTTATCTAAATGCACTCAGAGTATAATGTTTAGTACACAAGCACATAATACAAAAATTAGTTTTAGGAAAACACAGTGGGAAATAGTGACACAAAAACCAATTTCAGTTACACAAAAATTAGAATAGTTGGACATTAGCACCGAAATTGGGACACTTTCACCACCGGAACTAATATGTAATATATGGCATTACTATCTAGTAGCCTCAGTTTTAGAAAAAATTAGATTGACTAGCAAAGTAATTTAGGTACAGTCCAAGTTTGTACAAGTTCAATTACATATTATTAATTTTGACTCAATTTAGCTCATATTCATACCCATTTACTCAGATTGGGGGTTTCATGTGTGGCATGATCATTCTTGTTTCAATTTCACATACTTAAATACAAATTATTTTAATTAAATCTAGAATCCATATACTCATATATCATATTTGGGGGCATGTGCATGGCATATTATTTTTCTATGCTCACTTATACACAGGTTGATTTTCTCTTCATTTTACACACAATATTGATGCCTTACTCCATATGTAGTGGTTGGCATTCTCGAGTGTCCTGAAATTGCCTAATATTTCTGAGTGGCCTAGAGGTATTTTACATTCTAGAGTTTTTGAGTGGATACAAAGTTAACATATACAATTCTAATTATAGTTACACATCTTCAGTTACATCATGTATTTTTATTTTTATATGGATCTACTACACATGGGTAGGCAATGATGGATTCATAGTCTACTTGATTTCTTGAGCCACTTACATGATAGGGTTGGACACACCATTAGTACAATACAAATTATTCATAGGTCATGATCTATCAAATAGGGGTGGTTAATGATGGATTCAAAACTAGATTGAGTTATTGAGCCACCCACACATTGGTATTGAGTAAACCATTATCTCAACATAAGTTATTCACCAATTGATCACTATTTACATGCACACACAAAAGTTGTCACTGAGTTTATGCATTGGTTTGTTTAATTAGTGAGGTGTATTTGGTATTTTACTTAGTTTTGTATTTTGATTTTGATGTCTCGTAAGTAAGGATTTATCTATGCAAGTTTCATTTTTTGGACACATAATAGATCATGCTTCACATACTCAGATATAGATTCATGGGATTTGCCTCTTCGATAAGTCTAGGTACGCTTTTTTTCATTTATCCTAGTCATTTTGCTTTTCTACATTTCTAAAATAAAGGGGGGTGTGGGGGGTAAATTTAATCATCTAAAAATTACACTTGAGTGCTAAGAGTGTTACTTGAGACCACCCATCCCTAGCTTATCCCTAGACCTAGATTAGAGCCTATTTAGACACTTATCCAACCTTCATGCAGGCTACACACATCCCTAAACATCCCTAAAGAAGTCCCAAGCCCTCAATTTAACATTTTGGTCCCTAGTGCCTCAAGTTTTGCCACCTGAACATTAGCACCGTAATTTGGACAATAGTGTCTCATAGTGCTAGTGTCCCAATTTGGGTGTTATTATCTTTTTCTCACCTTTTATTACCAATAAATATATTTTCAAATGAGTAACCACCTAGAGTTGGCCTAGACCTCTTTTAAGACCCACATAAACACTATAACAATATATATACATGACTTTTAGCCCTTTATCCACTAGATAAAAATTAGATGTAAATTAAATAAACAAACTCAGAACAAGTTGTGCACAATCAAGGTTATTAAAAATATATAAATACATATATGCATGATTCACATAGGTGATCTAGAAATTTAAATGAATATCAAAGCATAACATAATGATCCTAGATCAATTGAACACAGTGACATAGAGATTAGGTGGAAAACCTCCAAAGGAGGTACAAAACCCATAGGTATTATTCAATATTGAAACACCCCAATACATCAAATCTTCTTTTCCTCACTCCTAAAATAGCTTATTCATAAAATCTCATAATAATAAATGTGTTTGAATGACATTTAACAAAGGTAAAATGTCTTTAAATAATGGGGTGTGGAAGTGGATCATTGTAACCAAAGATTTTAACCTCTCCCCGAGGAATCAATGGTAAAATATATTTAATTTATTTACATGAGATTACCTTATGTTAATAAATTAAATATATTTATTTATTAGACATATAGTTTAAGGGTGAAATCCCATTTAAACATTATTTGTTCTAACACTCCCGTTTAATGTTAAGTGTGGATAAAATCCATAGTCACTTTAAAGTAATTATACTATTTGCATAATTTGAAGGATTTAAAAATCTTCATCATTCCAAACATCATCTTTTTAAATAAAATGAATTATAATCCATAAACTACTTGAAAGTAAGTTTAGGCTAACATGATCATGAGACTACATCTCATAGTTTCTCATGAATAATCAACTAAGAATATTTGGTGCCTTTTATAACATAAGGACCTCCATTATAAAGTATGATTTTAATGTATTGGGGTAAAAAATTAAAACTTTCACATAGAATCCACTTAAGTTACATAACTTCTAGATGAAGTTTACAATGATTTACAATTGATAAAAAGTATACAGGAGAAGAAAAAACACATGGCCATTAGGAAGTGACATTGTCATGCACACTCCCCCTCAATGGTAGTTCTAAGAGGCCTCATATTACACTAAACTAACAAAACTTGGTAGCATCAAGTGCTTTTGTGAAGATATCTACCATAATCTATTCATCTATAATATATAATTGCATATCAATGTCACCATTGAAGACTTTCTCTCAGATAAAATGCACATGAACTTAAATATGCTTAAATTGTTGGCAATACACACATGAACAAAACTTAAACACATATCCAAAAAGATATTAATGATATCGTATTATGGTTAGCATCACAATAACCAAATACATAAAAATATGACATATGTTTTTCTATGGTAAAACACATTTAAAATAATAAATTCATATTTTAGGAAAATAAGTTCACTACTTTGATTATAAAGTTTAGTGAAAAAACATAAATTATTGTATACAATTAATTATTATACATATCTAATATTGACAAGATGAACATCCCCAACTTTCATGTGATGTGCATACTATAATTTTATAAGCTCAGATTACTCAGATTTTCAATCTCAAGCACACTCAAAGCACTCAAGCCAAAATTAATATTAGATTCACTTTAAATTTCACCAAAACTTAGGTGGGGATAACTACATTGGGCTTGATCCCTCCTCAGATTATTAGTATGTACACAACTCTCATCACAATGGGATGTTGAGGATGTCCAACCTACCCAACTAACAACACACTTTTATACTTGTTCCAATTGGATGCCCTAATAACATGGAGGTTTAGGGTTTGCATACAAAATTAGTAAAAAAATATCACCTATAGAGATCCATAACTCATGCACATAGGAATAGGATTGGTAGACCTAGACATAGGTGCACCCAAAAGCTCATAATAGTTCTGAATACAAGACATTGGTCCCAAAATAGGGACACTAGCACTATATGGTGTTATTTTCCAATTAGGGCATTGCTATCTAGGAAGGGTTTTGACACTTAGATCCTATCCACAACACTCAAATCAACTTCTATCCCATTTTTAAACCTCTAAATATCCCATTCTCAGTGAAATTCTAGCTAAGTACTTGTTTACATTATTTATTGTTATTTTTAGAAAGGTCAAACTAAGTCTAAGGGGATCCTCCTGCAACAAAATAATTAAAATACATGAAATAACATATTTATAAAATTAGAAAAAACACTAAAAGAATTATATTTATCGTAGGCCACTTTAAGGGGGCAACCTCCTTTGAGCAAGCTCAATACAATAAATTCATGGATGCCTTTATTGGCCTCAACACTTACATATAGACTAAGTCTAATCTAAGAAACTACTACTTCCCATGAATGTGGGATAAAAAAAAATACTCATGAGATGACTTACAAAGCATATGCATCCATAATAACTAATACACTAACAAATTAAAGAGAAGGGGTCACATGGGTTCCTAACATCCCCTCCCTCTTTAAAAAAGCTTTGTCCTCAAAGCTTTAGATGTGGGAACAAGTGTTGAATCTAAAAGAGTGGTTCCCATGTTGCATCCTTTGGTTGTATTCCATGCCATTGAATTAATACATATATGATGGAGTGGGAGTGAATTTGGCATATGTGCCTATCCAAGATGGCCTCCAATTCAAGAAAGATGGATCCTTTTTTTTATCAAGTTCTGGTAAAATAGTCTACACTCTAATGCTTATGCTAAGAACTTTCTTTAGACAAGAGACATGAAATACTAGATGAACTCTAGAAGAAGGTGGTAGCTCTAATTTATATACAACCAACCTAAGATTCTAGAAAACCTTATATGGCCCATAGAACTTGGGAGCCAACTTATGATGACCTTTGAGTTTTAGGGAGGATTACTTGTATGGATACAGGTGAAGAAAAACCATATCACCTACCTAAAAGTTAGGCTTAGAACAATGTTAATAAGCCTATTGTTTCATTTTATTTTATGCCATATAAATATTGTCTTGCAAGGTGCTAAGGATTTGATCTTGGGTTCAGAGAAGTGTGTCAATCGATTAAATTGGTGAACTATTGAGGGTGTACAAAAGGAGCAGTATTGGTGCTTAACCATATACTACTTCAATGGAGTCATTTTACTTTAAGTGTGGTATGGGTATTATACCACCATTTAGTGAGAGGGAACCACTTTACCAACTATTGTTGTTGCGTTATGAGGTGAATCAATGAAGGAAGGTTTCCAAGCACTTATTGAAAATTTTAGTCTATCCATCCATTTATGGATGATACCTAGAACTCATCTTCAATTGGGTGCTAGTGTGGTGAAATAGTTCTATCCAAAAATGGCTGGTGAAGATTGCATCATGATCTGAGACAATGGAAGAAGGAATGCCATGAAGATAGAAAATTTGTTCCAAGAAAATTTGCGTGACTATGAAGGTGGTATAGGGATGGATGAGGGCACAAAAATGTCTATATTTAGAGAGGCAATCAACTAAGATCACTATTTTCCCTCCATATTTAGGGAGCCCCTCAATAAAATCCATTGAAATATCTATCCAAATCTTGGTAGGGATGGGAAAAGGTTCGAGTAACCTAGGAATGAGTGTTTTTTCACCCTTATTGTGTTGGAAGGTATCACATTTAGCCACCATATGTTGAATTTTATTTTTCATTCCCTTCCAAAAGAAGTTACGGTGTGATCGCTCATAATTTTTGAGAAACCTTGAGTGCCTTATAGATGGAGAAGTATGGAGTTCATAAAATACTGCTTGTTAAAGATCTGTGCTTTAGGGAAGCACCATATGACCCTTGTATTGTAGAGAAACACCATCCTAAGAATAATGTGGTACTACAGTGTCGTTAGTGACCAACTATTGAATGATTTGAGATAATGAGGATTCATTGACATACCTCTTTTGTATAATGTCCAACCAATTCAGAATAGGCATGAAAATAGATGAAAGGGAATTTTGGTCCGTAAATGTATGAGATAGAGCATCAACCACAATATTATCCTTACCCTTCTTATAAGTGATCTCATAGTCATAACCCATGAGTTTTCTAACCCATTTTTATTGTCATGGGGTGGAGACCCATTGTTATAGGAAATATTTCAAACTCTAGTGATCAATTTTGATGCAAAAATGATTCCCCAATAGGTATAGCCACTACTTTATACTACATGTAAAATGACCATCATTTCTTTCTCATAAGTAGAGAGTAATAAATTATTGATAGAAAGGGCTTTACTGGTGAACTCAATGGGGAATCCTTCTTAGAGGAGAATAACACCAAGGCCATTATCATAAGCATTACTTTTGATAATGAAGGTCTTGGAAAAATCTAGCATAGTTAGAATAGATGTAGTACACATAGCTTATTTCAATTATTCAAATGCATACTTAACAATTTTTGTCCATGTAAAAGCATCCTTTTTCAACATATCTATTAGCAGAGATGCAATTTTATGATAATCCTTGACAAACTTATGATAGTATCTGATCAGCCCCAAAAAATAATGGAGGCTCTTGAGTGTCTAAGGATGAGGCCAATATGTCATGATAGCTATTTTTTATAGGTCCACTTGGACCCATTGGGCTGAAATAATATGCTCAAGATATTCCACTTCATTCTATCCAAAGACACATTTAGACTATTTTGCACATAAGTGATGATCAAAGAAAAGTTACAGTGTGAGTTCTAGTTTTACTATAGATGAGGATATCATCAAAGAAGACCAAAATGAATTTCCATAGGTAGGGCCATAATATTTTATTTATCAATGCCTATAATGTTGAAATAGAATTAGTAAGGCCAAAGGGCATGACTAGAAACTCATAGTGGCCATCATGCGTGCAAAAAGTTATCTTTGGAATATCATCCTCATGAAGCTGGATTTGGTGATATCCATAGTAGAGATATAACTTGGAAAAAAAATGAGTGCCATGAAGCTCATTAATTATAAGGATAAATAAATTATCTTGGATTGTGATATGATTAAGTGAATGGAAGTCAATGCAGAGGCACAATGACCCATCTTTTTTTGGATAAGGAGAACTAGGGAAGAATATGGGCTGGTATTGGGGAAAATAATACCTTACTTCAGTAAGTCTGAGCATCTTGATCTTGTTATTTTACTAAAATAGGTAGCGATAGGGCCTGATGTTGGGAGGGACACTTTTAGGAAAGAGCTGAATATGATGGTCCTTTAGCCATGAAAGTGGTAATTTCACTAGTTTGGCAAAGACACATGCATACTTCTATAGAATGGTTTGCAGATCAGAAGGAGGAGTGGAGACCATTGATGGATGCATTTGAATGAAATGGATCTAATAAATGACATCAAATTAATTATTCTTAAGAAGTTTTCCATGCAATGTGAACTGATGATGTTGAGAGACCTTAGTTGTAAGCCTTTCAATGTGTGTTTTTTTTTATTGTCTAAAAATTGCATCCAAAGTTTAGTGAAATCCCATAAGATGGGTCTAAGTGTGCATAACCATCAGGATCCCAAAACATCATCACATCCACCTAAAGGCAATACAAACATATTAGAGCATAAGTTATAATCTCCAATAGAGATACACACATTGTGACACCTTCCTTTACAAGGTAATGTGTCCCATTGGCAATCATGGCTTCAATTTTTGATTAAGGATGGATAAAATAATCAACCTAATTGGTAATCTAAGGGTCAATGAGGTTATGATTACTACTTGAATTAATGATTATTATGAGAGAGAAATTTTTAAATTAACCCCTGACTCTCATGGTTTGTGGGGTGGTGACTCTTGCTAAGGCATGGAGAGAGATATTTGGTTGGTCTTCCTGAGAAGCAGGTTCTATAATTAGTGGATATTATTTTGGATTATTTGTTATATCTTGAGCATCTTCAAAAACTTTTGTTTTTTGTAGAGATTCCACATCTATTAGGTAGATATTTTTCTCTACACATCGATGTCCTTAAGTGAATTTATCATCACAATTATAACATAGTCCTTTTTCTCTGTGCGATCACATCTCTGCTTTAGTCAAAGGTGTTGACCATTTTTGGTCCTTCAGGCCAAAATTTGGTATCCCTTTTCTTTCCTTACTATCCTAGTCTTTAATGTCTTCACCTTTCTGTAATTGTGCTTTCCCCCTTTTAAACAGGCCTATTTTTGTAAAGAATCAAATGACTTGATTCTTGTAGACGTCTCTAGTTGATCCAAAAGCTTATCCCACTTTAGAAAGTTGGTTTGCACAAGCCTTTTGGTAAAGGAATGGGCTGGTTTCAAAGGGATGCAAGTCTATCAACAGGTTTTGAAAGACATTTTGGACCCAAGATACCCTTGTAGAGGGTAGAAGTGCATTGAAAAATGACAAGGTAGGAGGGCTCAAAAGGTAAGTCTTCAAAAAAAAATCCATGTAGAAGACAAAGAAAATTCAATGGATGATTTCCTTCAGACAAAATGTCCAAAGGAATTCCTTCAGACATTTGTCTAAAGGAATTAATCCAAAGGAAAAAATTGAAAGAAAAGGGACCAAGGCATGAGGGTAGGTTTTTCTTCAGGCAAAATGTCTGAAGGAATTCCTTCAGATATTTTGTCTGAAGGAATTGAGATGACCAAGGGCAAGTTCCCTTGTGGAGGGCTCTCAATGACCAAAAATGGGGACCTTTTCCAAGGCCGAAGGGATACCTTCCCTTCAAGAAGGATCAAATGCAAAAGTCTGAAGGAATTGGAAAGCTGAAGAAATGACCAAGGTAATGACAGATGCATGAAAGTTAACTTTATGGTGATAAGATAACTATTGATCTTGAAATACTTAAGGATAGGCTTTCGCATGGAAACTCAACAACCCGTCGAGAAGAGACCTTGAGAGTTCAAATTGCTAGCAAAAGATGAAAAGATATCCCTAAGAGCTCAGATTGCCAGAAAGAGCTAAGAAATGACAAAAGATAGCCTTGAGGGCTGAAAGAACCAATAAAAGATAAAAGCCAAGAAAAGACAAAAGCCAAGAGTAAACTTAGTGACCCGCCAAGAAAGGAGCTTGAAGAGCCTAAGCACAGACATGGATAGAACAGCCTAGGTGGCAAAAGAAACATCGGCATAGGAATTTATTATAGTGACCTATGCTTTTGCAGTGACATCTAATATGACCCATGCTTTTACAGTAATATTTGATATGGGTTAGGCACCAAAGTCAAGACTCGTGACAGTTAAAGCATGGTTAACTTGGCCATTTCTAGAAGGATGACACCAGCATGAGCAAGTTTTCCTTTTTCTAAGACTTTCAATGTAGCATGGACCACCATTTCTAGAAGGTGCCAAAGTCTTTCTTTTGGATGCTATATATTGTAACCTCTCATTTTGTGAAGATATCTCTCATTTTTATATGGTGCAGCCCTACCAAAATTTCACCTTGATCAATAAGAATACATTTTACCTCTATCTGGCTAGTTATGCTCTTGAGTGTGTCTGTGTATTAATTCTATGTTCAGTCTTTTGCTTGAAGCTTTTCACAAATCGATACCAACACACCTAGTGTAGACAAAGCACCATATCTACAAGTTAACAGGAAGTGTTGCATCTGGAGTGCATAGACAGAAAAGGGTTATCAAACAGTGTGTTTCTACAATGCCTATGGTAATTCCATTTTCTTGTGTGTCTTCATTAAGACCCATTTTAAAGCTCCCTATAGTCTGGTCTTTTACCAGATAAAGTGTATGTTCACCCCCTTTCTAGTTTGAAGTGTGAAAAACTGAGTAGATCAACATCATTTGGTGCATCACCACTTAGAGTAGTTTTTTGTTCTAGTTATTTCTTCTCTCTTTTTACCCCCCCATTGTTAGCAGTAGTAGTAGAAAACCTTTAGAGATGCATCAAAAGGAACTAGCCCTTATCTAGAGATTCTCCCCTCAATTTTGCCAGACCCACAGTAAGAGGGGAGTCTCTATTGTGCCATGTGGAAGATAGAAGCTTAGCCTTTTTGTCAAGGGTGTAATCCATAGCGTCAACAATTTTTAGCATGCCTGGTGGGACCCATTTTAATGTTAAAAAAATTTCTAGGATTGGGGTTGGTCCTGTTACAGTAAGAATGAACAACTAATCCAACATCTAAATTTTAACCAAGTGATTATGGGACAAGTTTTTTATTCCAAAGAGTTGAAGAATCTTGGTGTGTTCTTCAACCAACCAACCTTTGGAGGATTTTTCATCAATACCAATGGCAATTTAAAGTTGAATCAGTTGGTTAAGTAGTTTTGGTTCCATCAAGAAATCATAGTTTGGTATGTATAATTCCATTTCTTAAAATCATGGGCCTTGTGTTCCTTCATATAGTTTTGATTAAGCTCAGGTTGTCCATCGAATCACCTCAAGAAACAAATATGCATATGGTTATGAGTTTTGCCCTTTGCAGGTTGGTGAAACATTACAGGCTTTGCCTCTCCCTCCTCAATTTGAGTAAGTCCTTGGCTAGCCTAGCTATGATCCTTACCAGCCTTGTGTTGATCCTTATCAGGTCCAATATGACTAGTCTCAGCCCTATCATGATCTATATCAGTCTTATGCCCAGTCTTCTCAATGTGTTACTTCTCCTACTCAACCTAGTCCTTTTGCCAATCAACACATTTTCACCTTCAAACAAGCACTACTAGGATATGAAAAGTATGTAGTGGAGCTTGACACTAGAAGGGGATGTGGCCAAGAAATTCTTGACCATTTCATCCATCACATGAGAAATGTATTAGATCTGGTTAAGAGTGAATGGACTCCTATTGAAAGAGCCAATTGTCAAAGGCTTACAAGTGAGATTCTGAATGTGAGTGGTTTGATTGTATCTTTGGAAGAGAAGCCAAGTATTCATGAGAGGAAACCTTACCAAGTCTATCAACCTGCATACCCACTGCCCCAAGTTTCATATCAGCCATACGTAGTCCCTACTCATAAGCCAAGTCAAGCCTATCAAATGCCTTTCCCCAATCATGTTGAGGAGAGTTTTGAAATAGTAAATCTTGTGTTTAAGGCCAATCTTGATAAGTATATTGAATTGGAAAATATTCACATGTAGTAGTCTATGTTGGCAGTAAGGGAAGTGGAATCCAAACCCTCACTACCCTCTCACACTGCAACCCCATCACCCCAAAAGGAGACTTCTAGTCCTAAGATCATGAGCTGGAGTAAAGTAATAGAGTCATGGAGCAGCAAGGAGGAGAAAGGCATTATTTGAGAGTGTGAGGTATAAAATGAGGCTAGTCCTTCTCCAATCCCTCCCACCCTTCCTCAAGAAGCTTCTTGTACTCCATGGTAGCCTTCATGCACTCCCCATTTCCATGATGATTCCTATGAGCTCCAAGAAAGACTCTTTCAAGAAAATCTAGCTGAGCAAATTGAGGAATTAGAGGCAAAGGTGAGATTGCTTATTGAAAGCGATATAGAAGTTTTAGACCTTAGGGAGGAGCCTATGCCAAAAGACACCCCTTCTACCAATCCTCAAGCTAATTTTGATATTGATGAAGTGTTAGTCAAATGGAGAGAATAAAATCAAGTGATTTTGGCCCAAGGTGTGCCCCCATTTTCTCATAATTTTTTGAAAATATCCCCTACTTTCCATTCCCAACCTAATTTTGACAATACTTATGTTCCACCTCCTTGCTTGGTAAATGAAGAATGTTTCTCTTGTGTTGAGGAATCCATCTTGAAGGAAGAAAGTGAAGAGGAGTATGCTCAGTTCATGACTGATCAGGGAGACTTCATGAGTGCAGATGAGGAGGAGATCACTATAGGTACCCCCTTTGATGAACAAGAAGACAAGTCACAAGCTTTTGCCTCTATCTCTAATGAGGAAGAGATGATCTTTGACTCTTTTCTCACTTTTAAAGATGTCATGGAGGAGCATGGATAGATTCTTGATCATGTTTTGAATGATTTGTTTGAAGTCATTGGGGTAGGTTACACTCTTCTTCAAGGAGGCTATGAGCTGGCTAAGGGTGGAGAAGGCAACATTGAGACTCAAATAAGTATGCAAAGGGGCTGCAAGTTTTTAGATTTATCCTTTCAAGAGGTTGGTGAATCTGAAGATGATATTTTTGAAGTCATCAAGGAGGAAGCTATTTTAAAAGAGGCAAGTGAAGAAGAGAGGATCCAATCTGCAGTTGATCAATAAGCTCTCATGGATGACAATGAGGAAGAAATCATCATGGATCCTCCTTTTGAAGACATCATCAACAATGGAGAAGACACAGGTCATGCATACATGTGGATGTTCCAACAATATGAAGAAGAAAGTAAGTATGGTGAGCTCTCTCCTCCCTTGTTTGATGAACTTGTTGCTTTGATGAGGAGGATGACCATGCCATGGAACTTGAGTTGGAGGAGGATTAGGAGGATGTCTTTGAATAACTAGAGACTCTTGTTTTTTAGCAAGAAAAGGAGAGGCATGTCCATCTTGTTAAAATCTTTGAAGAAGAGAGCCTTGAGAAAGAAGGTGATGTTCTGTGGGATGGAAAATTAGTTTATGATCTCACTTTATACATCACAATAGTCACCCTTCTTCAAGAAAGCCATGATGAAGTAGAGAATAAGTTTGATAGTCTCTTCAATGAGGCCAAAGGGAACAAGTCAATCCATGATGCATATTAAGGGAGTTATGAGCTAGATGATCCCTATGATGATGAGCCAACAGTCATTTACTTCTTGGTGAGATACACTAGCATGAAGTGCTAGCATGAGGCAAGCTTCCAAAAGCAAGATGAATACATATATGTTGGAAGCATGTTTGACCCTGATTCATTTGGATACAAGCCAATCAAGGTGGGTGACAAGAAGAGCAAGTCACCAAGTCTCCTTTCCATTTAGCCACTTGTTTGGCACCATAAGTTTTCTTTCCATGAAGGAGACTTAAGAATTTTTCCCTTTGATCCAAGAGGGAGGAAAATGTACCTAGCTAGCTATACATAATAGTTTGCTTTCAATTGTGTATCTTTCATTTTCCCTAAGTGTTGTAGCACGTGTGTGTGTAGTTTTTTAGCCTTTGTTGTGTGTTTTTTACTTTATGTTTGAGGTAAAATCTTTTATTAGTTCATAGGTCTTTAAAAGGTTACTGCTAACCTTTCAAGATGCATCCTAACTCCATGCCCAATGGACTTTGAGGCTACCAGTCTTCTTCAGCATAGTAGGCATGCTTCCCCTAGGAATTACCAAATTGTTGACCATTTTTAGTCTTGCAAGACAAAAATTGGTCTCCTTTTTCTTTCCTTACTATCCCAGTCTTTAATGTCTTCACATTTTTACAATTTTGATTTCCCCCTTTTGAACAGGTCTATTTCTGTAAAGAACCAAATGACTTGAGTCTTGTAGACGTCTCAAGTTGATCCACAAGCTTATCCCGCTTTAGACAGTTGGTTTGCAAAAGCCTTTTAGAAAAGGAATGGGCTGGTTTCAAAGGGATGTAAGTCTGTTAGCAGGCTCTAAAAGACATTTTTGACCCAAGATACCCTTGCAGAGGGTAGAAGTGCATTGAAAAATGACAAGGCAGGAGGGCCTGAAAGGTAAGTCTTCAGAAAAAATCCATGTAGAAGACAAGGAAAATTCAATGGATGATTTCCTTTAGACAAAATGTCTAAAGGAATTCCTTCAAACATTTTATCTGAAGGAATTAATCCAAAGGAAAAAACTAAAAGAAAAGGGACCAAGGCATAAGGGTAGGGTTTTCTTCAGGAAAAATATCTGAAGGAATTCCTTAGGACATTTTGTTTGAAGGAATTGAGATGACCAAGGGAAAGTGCCCTTGCGGAAGGCTCTCAGTGACCAAAAAGGGGGACCTTTTCCAATGCCAAAGGGATACCTTCCCTTCAAGAAGGATCAAATGCAAAAGTTTGAAGGAATTGGAAAGCCAAAGAAATGACCAAGATAATGATGGGTGTGTAAAAGTCAACTTTACGGTGATAATATAGCCATTGATCTTGAAATGCTTAAGGATGGGCCCATGTGTGTAAACTCAGTGACCCACCAAGAAGAGAGCCCAAGAGCTCAAATTTCTAGCAAAAGATGAGAAGATAGCCCCAAGAGCTCAGATTGCCAGAAAGAGCCAAGAAATTAAAAAATATAGCCTCGAGGGCCAAAAGAGCCAAGAAAAGAAAAAATCCAAGAAAAGATAAAAGCTAAGAGTAAACTCAGTGACCCATTGAGAAAGGAGCCTAAAGAGCCAAGCATAGACATGGACATAATAGCCTAGGTGGCAAAAGAAGCATCAACACAGGTAGTTATTGTAGTGACCCATGCTTTCGTAGTGACATCTACTATGACCCATGCTTTCATAGTAATATTTGATACAGGTTAGGTGCCAAAGTCAAGACTTGTGATAGCTAAAGCATGGTTATCTTAGCTATTTCTAGAAGGATGACACCAATATGAGCAACTTTTCCTTTTTCCAAGACTTTCAACACAACATGGGCCACCATTTTTAGAAGGTGCCAAAGTCTTTATTTTGGATGATATATATTGTAACCTCTCATTTTGTGAAGATATCTCTCATTTTTGTATGGCACAACCCTACCAAAATTTCACCTTGATCAATAAGAATGCATTTTACCTCTATCTGGTTGGTTATGCTCATGAGTGTGTTTGTGTATTAATTATGTGTTCAGTCATTTGCTTGAAGCTTTTCACAAATTGATACCAACACACCTATTGTAGACAAAGCACCATATTTGCAAGTTAATAGGAAGTGCTGCATCTAGAGCATAGAGATAGAAAAGGGTTATCAGATAGTGCGTTTCTACAGTGCTTGTGGTAAGTCCATTTTCTTGTGTGTCTTCATTAAGCCCCCTTTTAAAGCTCCCTATAGTTTGGTCTTTTACTAGATAAAGTGTATGTTCACCCCCTTTCTGGTTTGAAGTGTGAATAGTTGAGTAGATCAACATCATTTGGTGCATCACCACTTAGAGTAGTTTTCTATTCTGGCTATTTCTTCTCTCTTTTCACCCCACCATTGTTAGCAGCAGTGGTAGAAAACCTTTAGATATGCATCAAAGGGAGCTATCCCTTATCTAGAGATTCTCCCCTCAATTTTGATAGATCCATAACAAGAGGGGAGTCTCCATTGTGTTGCGTGGAAGATAGAAGCTTAGCTTTTCTATCAAGGGTACAATCTACAACGTCAACAAAAGGCTTGATAAGAGTATTTATAAGGGCTGGTGTTGTTTGAGATCATTATGGAGTTGTATTTTTGAATGGATCAAAATTGGATTTGAATCATTGTTGAGTTGTGATCTTGTTTTCTGCCAACTTATCAAACCTTAGGGCTTCTATCATTGTGTTGGGCTAGAAAATTTTAACCTTCAATTGAATTGCATCCTTCAGTCCAATAATAAAGCAACTCCTAAAGAATTCATCAGATAATCCCTTTGTGTGATTGGCCAGTTTTTCAAATTTTGTTTGATATTCTCTCACGGTTACTATTTGGTGAAGTTTAGTGCGTGCTCTAGTGAAGTCATCAAAAGCACTAGGGCCAAACCATTGTAAAATGAGGGTGCAAAAATTGGTTTATATGGGCTCTTCATGGGCTTTGGTATACCAAGGATACCATTTAATGGATTCATGTTCCTAGTAAAGGATGCAAGGGGGACCTTTTTGGCATCAAAAATATTATTTTGCCTGATAGATCCATCCAGTCAGATCTACACCATTGAATCAAGGAAAATTAAGCTTCAGCCCACAAAAATTATTGAAAGAAGAAAATGTGGTATCTGAAGAGGTTTCTAGATGTCATCTGTTGTTCATGGTGGTATGTTGGTATCTGAAGAGGTCTCTAGATGTCATCTGTTGTTCATGGTGGTATGTTGAAGACTGAGACCAAGAATTTTCTCATGGTGGTATGTTGTTCGGGTTACTACCATGACCCAAATAATAGATTTTTTTCTTTTTTTCTTTTTCTTTTGAAATGGGTAGGAAAACTAGAGTTAAGACACATTTAGTAAGTGAATTTTTTAATTTGGGTAAAATCAAAAGGGGTAAAGGGAATTTTACTATTTTTTTTGTAGTGGGAGTATGATTGACAAAGGCAAGGACAATTTTAAGAGTGAAAATGGAAAAACTAGAAAATTTATCATAGAGGGACAAAGGAGCAGAAAGGGGAGATGAACATTGTAAAAAAAATTGAAACAAATGGAAAAAATAATAGAATTTATGGCCAAACCCAAAAAAGGAAAATTTTAGATTTACAAAAATTTGGAGTAGAATAAGGATATGGGACCTCAAGGAAGAAAATGTGGGGAATGGAATTATAGGTGTCCGAATAGAGTTTGAGGATCAATAGGGATATAGATGGAGAGAAATGGAAAAAAACAATTTTTTTGGTGGTTTTTGGTTACTATTTTTGGTATAACAAATCTACTAGGAATATGTTGAAGCTAATATGACAAGTCTACAGATCTAATATGGTAGTTTTTTATACTTTATGGGTAATATGTTAAAACTAGTAGGACAAGTCTTCTGATAATCTACTAAAGATTTGATATGGAAGTTTTTTGATACTTTGCTTGTAATATGCTAAAATGGGTATGAAAATTCTGTTGATACTCTGTCGATAATATACAAAGGTATAATATGGTAATTTTTCTAAGAATCCATGGGTAATATTTTAAAACTGATAGAAATGGGCCCTAAGTTTAATGGTTGCCTAAGAGTTTAAATATATCACTCTGGCCACCAATTCCATCTAAGCAAGTACTGCTCTCTAAAAAAAATTGGCCATGAATTTACCTCTAAACGATAGCTCTTGGCTTTCCTCACAAATGGGAACTACTTAATCAGGAAAGGGGCATTGCTTGTTTCACTGGTAGGTCCTCTCAATGAGCTAGCTACTTTAGGGTTCCTTTGGTACACCTCATAATGAGTTTTAGGGTTTCCACCCAAGCACTTCCCATAGTTATGCACTCAAGTTTTTACCGTAATCCATAATAGATTATTATGATATAGAAAAATATTTAAATAAATTATGCAACAAAACAAAGTCATTTCTAAAAAAATACTTAAGTGAATTATGTTATAGAACAAAGTTAAGAATTTTTGAAGGAAAAAAAATTTGGCCCTAGAAAGCACTCTGATACTAGATGAGAGGATCCTCATACAAAAAAATAATGAAAATGCACAAAATAAAATATTTATAAAATTAGTAGAAGCACTGAAAGGATTATATTTATCATAGGCCACTTTGATGGGGTAACCTCCTTTGAGCAAGCTTAATACAATAAATTTGTGGATGCCTTCATTGGCCTCAATACTTACATATTTACTAAGTATAATATAAGCAACTACTACTTCCCATGAATGTGGGATAAAACAAAATGATCATGGGATAACTTATAAAGCATATGTGTCCATAGAAACTAATATACTAATAAAGTAATGAGAAGGGGTCACACGGGTTTCTAATAAAGTTAATTCTATTACGAATTAGTGGTTGTATTTATGGCATATTTCTACCCTAATTTACTATACTCAGACCCTTTAACAACCTAGGACTTAAACTCCATAAACCCTAAAAATTTAAATCAAGTAACATAAATGTATACCTATCTTGTAATCTTCTCCTTGCTTAAATTCAAGTTTGGATATACTCTGATTGTATTTAAAAGTTGTTTGATGGATGTGCATGCATGAACAGACAACATAACCCCTTTATAAAGTGATGGTTTTGGTTGGATTCTTGATGGTCTTGATGTTGTATGGTTCTCCAAATTTGGTATAACTTTGTTAGGTATTTAAGATTTGCTAAGAATGGAGGGAGATACCGCTTTTTATAACTTTTATGAATAAATGAGGACCATTGATCTTAATGCAAGATCTATGATTGAGGATGTTTCCTTATGAAAAAATAGTTTAATCAATAGTGGGATTTTTGGATGATGGAAGACATGTGGGGGGAATTGGGATTATAAAACTGGATAATGGGAATATGAGAATTATAAAACTAGATAATGGAGGTTAGTGGGATTATAAAATTGAATAGTGAGAATATAAGGATTATAAAATTAGTTTGTGGGAAACATGTGAAGATCATGGAGTATTGAGTGGGATTTTACATGGATTATTAAATTTGTAAAGTGAAATCTTTATATTATTAAATTCAAATGATGGGGGATAGGTGGAGCCCATGGTATCATCAAAACTAGGAAAGTGGAATGAAGTAGAGAATACTGTCATGATGTGAATATTATTTTAATTTTAGATTTATGGAAAATAGGAAATGTGAATTCCATGGAATTTTCCATTAGGAGTGAGATTATCTAATTAAAAAAGGTTAATTAACTAATGTGATGTTTGATGAATAGTGTATTGAATAGTGAACTATGAATAATGATAGTGAATAGTGATGATGAATTAAGATTAGAGTTTAACATGAATGAAGGAATTTTGGAAGATTAGGGATGGTTAAGGATGGTTCATAATAGTGATCAATGAATAGTGAATGGTGAATAGTAATTTAGTTAATATTAACATAAAGTGTTTGAGTTTAAGTGTCTTGTTGACCAATTTTTAGCCTTGCAGGCCAAAACTGGGCAACCCCCCTTCTTTGTCTTGGTAGGAATCATTCAATCCATGATTTGGATAAGTCATACCTCAGTTGCCTTATGTAATGTGCCCTTTATTAGACTTGTTTCATGAAAATCCAAGTGTTTTCCTCTTTTGCTAGCCAAGTGTATTTTAGGTTTGTTAAGAGCAACTGCTTCACCTACAATAGTGCATTTTGGGTTTTACAAACAACTTAACTTATGAAATTTTCATAAGTTAAGATACTTGAAAAACTTGATTTGGTCTTTGTAGTATAATTTGGGTTTTGTAAGTGGCTTTACTTATTTATTTTTATAAGCAGAAGTTGAAGTAAAACTTGAAGTAGAGGCTTGCAAGAAATCCAATATGGTCTATCAAGAAGGAATTGGGTTTACAAAGTGCCTTTACTTGAAAAATTTATGATTTTTTAGCCCATAAGAACCTAATTTGGTCTTAGACATTTGTAAAAGGAAAGGGATTTCTCTGGAGGCCACTTCGACTGCAAAAGTCCCAAAGGGTAAGTGTCTTTTTAAAGGTCACTTAGGTAAAGAAAGCAGACTCTTTACACTTTTTTGAAGGGTTGATTATAGGAACACTGAAGGATATGTGCCCTTGTAGAGGGAACTTAAGCAATAAATAGGGCCAATTTAGAAAGATCAAAGGGTAATTCAGAGGCTAAGGAGCCCTTTTGGAAGGCAAACGATGAATAAGTAGATCTTTCCCAAAGCTTTGAAGGGTATTTATGAGCACAAATGGCCCTTATGGAGGGTAGCCAACTAAAGAAGAAGATAAAAGGCAAAGGCTTGAAGGGAACTTGCCCTTTAGGAAAAGACACAATCCAAAAGAAGATTTCCTTTAGACAAATGTTCAAAGGAATTCTTTCAGATATTTATCTGAAGGAAAGAGAGGCCCGAAGACACTTTCACTTTAGGAAAAAGATTGATGCAAAGGAAGAATTCATTTGAACATTTTTCTGAAAGAAATAGATGCTCACACAAAAGCTAAAATCCCTAAGGCCATAAAGAAGCAAAGGAAATCCTTTGGACATTTTATTCAAAGGAATTCCTTTAGATAAATGTCTGAAGGACTTGTCAAAGGAAAAACCCATCATAAATAATGAGGAAGTGAGCAAGCACAAAGGCAAGGAAGAGATAAAAAATAAAGAAGACAAGTAGGAAGAAAACAAGAAGAAATAATTTGAAAAGGAACACATAAAAAAGATGGCAAAGAGCCTGAAATAGAGTAAATGTAGGAAGAAGAAGACAAGACAAAGACCAAGGACCGAGAAGGAGTAGAAGACCATCGAGATCCTGAAGGCCTAATAAGTAAAGAGAAAAGGAACCAAAGCAAAAGAGAAATCAAAAGAACAAGACAAAACATGAGCAAAGATAAAGTGAAAAAGATAAATCTCAATAGTTCCAGCAATTTGACAAAGTTAAAAGGCAGAATCAATGACCATTTAGAACAAGATAAGTGGTATAGGCACACTCAACAAAAGGAATTAATACATTTTGTTGGAATAGTATCTACCAAAAACCAATAGATAGATTGGTTTTCAAACTATAGAGGAGATCAGCTTATGTTTCCATGCTTCACTATTCATTCATAGCCAGTTTCACCTAGCATTAAAGAGAGCATGGTCTAGCCACAATAACTTGGGGATGGCTTTGTCAGTTGCTAGAAGGAGTATCCCATGCTTTTGTAGGCCCAAAACAATAAGGGAGGAAGCTTGGACATCTATAATATGGTTCTCCCACACATAGTTTAAAGAATATGATAGCAACATGGTCTCGTATCTTAGAAGTGTTTGACTCTAGCATCGGTTTCCTTTCCTTGTTTTGTCAGCATCTTGCTCTATATAATTGTAACTTCTCATTTTGAGACTTGTATGGCGAAGCCCTAAAGGAATTTACCTTGAATTAGAAAAAGCATTTTTACCTCCATTTAAACTTGCACTTTTACATATGTCTATGGTTTTATCTTGTGTTAGGTCATTTTATTTTCATGATTTCATAAGTTTATTCCAACATATCTAATGCATAGTGATTTTCTTTTTTTTCAGGTCACATGAAGTGTCTAGAGTGAGTATAGGTGAGTGAATGGGTTGTCTAGCAGTGTGTTTAAAACACCTCTTGTGCTAGTTTCTTCTTCCCTACATCTTCATAGGACCCCCTACTAAAATATTGATGCAAGGAAGTTTTTCTCACCTAAATGAAGTGTATGCTTGTTATCTATGGTTTAAAGTGTATGTCAAAGCTAAGTAGAATAATTATTTTGGTGCATCACCTCTTAGCTTAGGTCCCATTTTTAGTATTTTCTCTCCTTTTTCATCCTCCCCATAATTATTAGTAAGATATCTAGAGCCACAAGGTGAATCAAAGGGATCTAGCCCCTAATCTAGAGATTCATCACTCATATTTGCCACCCACAACAAGAGGGATGTCTCCATTGTATCACATGGATGAAGAGAGTTGTGCCTCCCTTTAGAGGGTGTAAACTAATGTGTCAATATTTTTTGGCATGCCCAATGGGATAATTTATCCAAGGATTTGAAGGATTTTTGGTGTGTTCTTCAACTAATCAGCCTTTGGAGGCATTTAAATCAACACCAATTATGACTCTGAGTTGAATCAGCTGGTTAAGTAGTCCTAGTGCCATCAAGAAATCACATTTTATATGTAGAATCCCATTGCTGAGCAACATGGGCCTTGTGTTCCTTCATATAGTTTTGATCAAGCTCAGGTTGTTCATGGAATCACCTTAAGTGGATCTCCTAGTTGCCCTTCACCTAGTCAATCTATGAGTGTGATGGAAATATTGCTAGAGTTTGAGAAGCAAATGATGGAGATAGATAGATTGGATGAGTAGAATAGATATCAACAAGAGCTTACATACAAAGAGGAGTGCTTGTTTAGGCAAGCTTAGGCCTTATATTTCATGAAGGAGGTGTGATATAATAATTTGACTCAAGAGAGGATGGCTAGTATGGTGTTAGTTCCAAAATGAAACAAAATGAAAGAAACACACTAACTAGGATAACATCTCTAGGCCTAGACACTAGGGAGATCTTAATTATAAAACATGAATGAAACACATAACTAAAATTAAAAATAAACCTTCTTTTACCTCCCTTAGAATCTCTAAAATGCTTGTTATAGTAGCTGGCTCGGCTTGTGCTCATGAAGTCCTTGGCAATGGAAGCTTGGCTTGGTTTGGAATCAATTTGGCATGATAACGCTAGTTCCTTGAAGCTTTTGGAACCAATTTGGCATTATAACTTTTCATAATCATGTCTTAGAAATGATGTTCATAGCCTCTCTATTTATAGATTTTTGCAAATGTCTATAATCAACTTGAACCGTCCATCTCAAGATTGATATGTGTGGTTGAGGATTAATTCAATTTTTGGAATTAAGTTTGTAATTATCCTCATCATGACATTGGAAGAAGGGGAAATTAAGAGGCATGGAGGGCATAATAGAAGGTATTGATGAGGCATGGAGGGCATGAATCTTGATATTTGTGACATTTATGGCCTAGGGATGTCTTCCCAAGAAATGAGGTCACCTGATGATGTAGATATTTAATATTCATTTCCAATAATGAGATATTCAAAATGATCTATGGAATTATTTATTAGGCTCTAATTTGATTTAATTAGCTCATAAGCATGTTTAAGCACTTTGTGCACAAATTACTCAAATTGATCAAAATGCCTTATTATTGGTCTAAAATTTGATTAGATTGGAATGGAAGGTGATGTCAGATGTATTGGATCCATTATCTCATTTAGGATGTTACAAATAAAAAATAAAAAATGCACATGTCTCATGCAAGAGATTTAATAGGAAAGAGCAATCCATAGTACCCAAGTGCAAAATTAGCATTTTGACTCAAAATGATCTGATCAAAGTTAGCTAGCCTATAAATTGCATTGCTCCATTTAATGATACTCTAGCCAAAATTGGCACTTGAATATGTCAATTTCACATCATTTAGCATGTTTTAGTGTTTTTAGGCCAAATTGTGTATTTTGGGTGGAAATTGGTCAAAACCCTAATTGGAGGTTATCGATGGCTAGATTTAGGTGTCTACAAGTTGCCCCTATTTGGGAAGGCATTGCAAGCTATAAGCATAGTAACAACTTCTCAAAGAATGAATTTTTTTTGTATGCCTACAATTGCAATGATGATAAAATAAATGTATGATGCCCCTTGAGGGAATGGTTGACACAAGTAAGTTGGCAAATGATCCCTCAAAAAGAAAGAAGAAAAATGAGGGGACCAAAGAAAGGAAAGATGATGGGGTGAAAACATAATAATATTGAAAAAGTAGTCAAAATCACTGATAATGCAAGTGGGATGGTGTGAAATGGTTTTCCCAAATGTGGTTATAAGCATTGTACCCTGATAGTGGTAATGTGATATGATAACACAATGATTTGCCCAAAGGTGGTTATGATAATTGAGAAGATGGAGCTGACCCTATTAGGATAGACAAACAAGATAATAACATGCCTCTGTATAGGTAAAAAAATTAAAGTGGTGATAACACAATGATTTGCCCAAATGTGGTTATAATAATTGAGAAATGCAAGTGGGATGGTCTATAATGGTTTTCCCAAAGGTGGTTATAAATAGTGGACCCCAATTATGGCAAACATGATAAACTTGGCTGAGGATGATGATAACTTAACATAGAGGGTAATGATGAATTGGAACAACCTACTAGTAGGGAGATGCTCATTCAAACTAATAAAGATTAAAATTATTTCATGTTTAAATAGTCTACTTGGGATATGATTAGGATGGAGTCAAGATGTCAGTGCTAAAGAGATGCTTCCATTATTGAATAAACTTTTTGAAGTTTAGGTTTGTTGTATTACATGTCGATAGGCATCATGGTATAACATCATAAGGACTTGGCCAAAATATGCATGAGGACTCACTCCTGTAATCCAATACTCAAGATAAAATAATGCACCAATGATAGAAACCATGATGACAATGTAAATATGAATAGGGATGGATTCAAGTGTAAGTGTGGACAAAGAATCACCCACTGAACACACATAAACTAAATCAAGGCAATAGTGTTGAAAGTAAACAAATAGGCAGAGAAACAAACAAAAATAAGCAAAAAAAAACAAACAAGCAATGCAATAGAAACCCTATGAACATTGCCCCTAGAAAACAGGTGACAACTTAAAAAATGAACAAAATGGGGGAATAGAAGAAAAGAAAGGAGGTGGTGGAGCTATCTCCATATGCATTAGACAAGTGGACATTACCTACATATTTCCATGGATGTAATATTCAATAAAAAACTTCAAGCCAAATGTAGTTCTCCCAAGGAATGGAAAGAATGTGATAACTGAGGAAAATAAATAGAATGGATGTGATAGAAGAAGATGAATGGTATTTCAAAATGGAAAGTTCATGAGAGAAAAGGCCAAAAAGGATCGAGAAACTAAGTGACAAGTGATTTACTAGAAACTTAGTAAGGGTTCCTAGAATCCTTAAGGCAAAGAAGTGGTCAATGTTTTTTTCTTTTGTAACAAATTTTCAAATGTTTTTAGAATTATTTTAAAGTATCTTAACTCAATTTATAATAATGAGACACTAAATAGTTCAAGATTATAAAATAATGAGAGCGTTTAAATTAAGATTTCTCATAAAATGGTGAGAGTGTGGCTTAGGTTGCTCGTAAAATGGTGAGAGCATGGGGAAAAGGGTGAATGAGCTAACCTAAATAAGTATCAAGCACTACTTACATAGTCCCAAAGTAGGACCTCAAGTCACTGTATTATGTGATATAGGAATTTGACTCAAGAGAGGATGGTTAATATCATGTTAGTTCCAAAATGAAAACAAAATGAAAGAAACACACTAACTAGCATAACATCTCTAGGCCTAGACACTAGGGAGAGTTTAGTTAACAAACATGAATAAAACACACAACTAAAATGCAAAAGAAACCTTCTTTTACCTCCCTTGGATGCTCTAAAATTCTTGTTGTAGTGTCTTACTCATCTTGTGCTCATGAAGTCCTTGGCAATGAAATCTTGGCTACCTCCATCTCTCTTTGACACCTTTGGCTTTGGCTTGGCCTTGCTTGGAATCAA
Source organism: Torreya grandis (assembly GCA_037957365.1). Taxonomy (NCBI): domain Eukaryota; kingdom Viridiplantae; phylum Streptophyta; class Pinopsida; order Cupressales; family Taxaceae; genus Torreya; species Torreya grandis. The sequence continues at coordinate 971,517 of JARHVA010003587.1, forward strand.
TTTGACATGGTAACACTAATTGAAATGGGTTCTTGAGGATATTTATGAATTATAACTTTTCACAAAAATAGTTTAGAAATGATGTGCTAAGGCCTCCTATTTATAGATTTTTGAGATTGATCAGAATCAACTTGAACCATCCATCTCAGGATTGAGATATGTGGCTAAGGATTAATCTAATTTTGTAATTAAAATTGATAAATAGGTTCATCAATATTTGGGATAGAGGAGAAATTAAGAGGCATGGATGGCATCATAGAAGGCATTGATGAGGCATGGATGGTATGAATCTTGATATTTGTGGCATTTATGGCCTAGGGATGTCTTCCCAAGAAATGAGGTCACTTGATGATGCAGATATTCAATATTCATTTCCAATAATGAGATATTCAAAAATATCTATGGAATTCTTGATTAGGCTCTAATTTAGTTTAATTAACTCATAAGCATGTTTAAACACTCTGTGCACAAATTACTCAAATTGATTAGAATGCCTTGTTATTGGTCTAAAATTTGATTAGATTGGAATTGGAAGGCGATGTCAAATGTATTGGATCCATTATCCCATTTAGGATGTTACCAAAAATAAATAACAAATGCACATGTATTGTGTAATATATTTGATAGGAAAGAGCAATCCAGAGTACACAGGTGCAAAATTAGCATTTTAACTCAAAATGATCTGATTAAAGTTAGCTAGCCCATAAATTGCATTACCCCATTTAATGATACTCTAGCCAAAATTGGTACTTGAATATATCAGTTTCACATCATTTAACATGTTTTAGTGTTTATAGGCCAAATAATGTATTTTAAGTTAAAACTGGCCAAAATTCTAATTGGAGGTTAATGATGGCTAAATTTAGGTGTCTACAGTTTACCCCTGTTTGGGAAGATGTTACAAACTAGAGGCAAAGCAATGTCTTCTCAAATAATGAGAGATGGCCCATATGCCAAAAATAAGATGATGGTTAAAGAATATAGCTCCAAATGGTTTTGGGAAGCCTATGATGATTCCCCCTCAAGGGAGTGGCCATCACATTTGTTGATGGATAGTCCCTCAAAAAGAATCAAGAAGAAAGGTGGAATTAACCCATGGTTAATATTAATCCAAATGATAAAATGATTGGATGCATTGATGTAAAAAGGATGTTGATTTGCCCAAAAGTGGTTATAATCAGGAATAATTTTCAAAATAATGATTTTCCCATAGGTGGTTATAATCATTAAGATGACTTGGATTGGCTAAAATTGATGGTTGTGCCCTAGTTAGGGATGATTAGTAAACATAACTCAAGGATATAATCTAGAATATATATTAAAGATGAATGGGTGAAAGGTGATGAAAGAGATGGATAGAGGAATAAGATTGATCATTAGAAATGATTTAGTTATACCTATTAATGAGGAGATGCTCATCCTTGTTAGTAATGATATAACTAAAATGGCCAATGGGTTAATTTGATAAAGGGTGGGATGGGATAATTTGCTAAGGTGCTAAGGAGAAACTTCTATGGCTCCATTGATTTTAGACCTTACTAAAGCTATTTTTTATTATAGCATGTGATGGTAGGATTCATGATAGAACAACATGAAGACTTGGCTAAAATATACGTAAAGACTGACTCTCAATCTAATAAACACTTGAAAACAATGCACCAATGATAAAAACCATGATGATAATGTTGACATATGAATATGGATAGACTCAAGAATAATGTGTGCAAGGAATCAACCAATACATACATATAGACTTAGTCAAGGCAACAGTGCTAAAAGCAAACAAATAGGCAAGAAAATAAACAAACAAACAAAAATTGAAATAAACAAAAAAATAAAAAGCCTGAAAATAAAAGCAAAAGAAAGCATCCTAACAATGGACATGCCCCAATAAGGCGGATCAAGGATAACTGACTAGGATTAGATAGGACAAATATTTTTGAATTTTTTAAATGTTATGAATGTTTTTTGAGTTTTGAGCTAACTTAACTCATTAGATAATGACAAGATACTTGCTCACAAAATGGTGAGAGTGTTTAGCTTAGGTTTCTCACAAAATAGTGAGAGCATATGGAAAGGGGGACTGAGGTGACCTCAACATGATTTGAGCATGAACCAAATAGTCTTGAAATGACCTCAAGTCATAGTAATTCCATCCACACAAAAAGTAGGCTAAAAACCAACTAGATCCCAACAAGTTCTCAAATCTATCAAATGGCTAGTAAAATGAAAATAGTAATGGTAAGGTGATGTGACAATGCATGATAAACAAGTGTTGCCCCTAATTCTCCCATAGGCAGTTATAACTAAGATACAATGACATAGGTCAATGATATTAATTTTCCCCTAGGTGTTTATAATTAGTAGCAAGATGAGCAAAACATTGATTTGCCCATAAGTGGTTATAATTAGGATCACATAAACAAACTTGATAGGATGAAAGATATCTTGCCAAATCAACTATCACACTACTTTCATAGACTATCATTGTAAACATGGATTATATTGATTATTGAAACTTGATCATAATCCCCCCATGAAAAGGTGTAGGAAGAACCAAATGAACCAAGATCAAAATAGGATTGGGTAGGATGACTAAAAATAGGCTTTGGTCTAGATAGGAATGGAATGATAGGATGATATAAAACGGTAAGAGGGTTTTCCCCCAAGTGATGGGGTAAATGGATATGTAACAATAAAAATGGCATGGTACATGTTTTTGGCTTAGGTGTAGTTTTTTATTCTGTTGTTCTTGTTGATGGGGAGATGCACGTCCTAATCAACAAATGATACAAATAAAATACTTGATCATGTAATTGATAGCCCACACCTCATCTGAATAGATGCTCTATCAAGAACTCAATGCAAATTTGGTTGTCAAGAATGCTTTCATGATCTTCATTGGTCATTGATTTTGATTCCTTTAAGTGTTGAGACAAGGTATCTTTATAGCCTCTACAAAGGAAAGTGTAGCTGTGGATAGTAAATAAGGACAAATAATGGATGGTAGGTTTGATTATGAAATGGAATGATAGATGATAATGGAATGTATAATGGTGGGGAAACAAATAAAGATCAGGACTTTCAGTCACACATAATGTTGTTGATGTTGGATTCAACATAACTTCGGTTATGGTAGGGCTAAAGACTTTTTGTCTCAATAGGACCACCATATTTTTCTATTATTTGATCTTGAGAGTAGCTACCATCTCATTACACTGTAAATAGAAAACTATTTTAATTTGATCTTTGATTTTGTCTTCATCAAGTAGTGAAGAACTTTTGTGCTCAGCTATTGGTGCTTCAATGAGGCTTTCACCAATGAAGTTTTATTTATTGTCTCATATCACCTTCAAGAAGGTTTAACTATTTAACATTGGATTTTGACTTTGATTGTCTTCTAGCGCTTCCAAAAAAGTTTCACTAGAAGATGTTAAGTTCTGACTTGGATTATCCCCTAGCACCTCCAAAAACATTTCACTAGGAGAGTGTTCTACCACACGAATGTTGTCTTGGTCTCCTTACTATTATTCAACCACTATGTCACCATGGCTATAGTTTAACAAAGTGTGATTCTATCGATCCCAATCAACACTTGTGGGAGATGGAATGTCAATGATATGGATATTTTGGTTGATGGTAATGGCATGTGGAATGGTAATGGAATGGGGAGAGGCTGCACAATCCTCATAAAATATATAGGATAGCTTATGTCAAAGATGAAGTACTCATCCTCAAAAAATGTATAAGGATCACAAATGTATTCAAATTGATCTATGAGGCATGCATAACCAAAATTGTAACAACCATGAACATATTCTTCTTATAAATTTGATTTTAACTCAAGGGAATTTGAACTCAATGTTGAGACTAATGTTGATTTTGATTCTGATGCTAAATATGATGTCGGTTCAAGAATAGAACCTGACTCTAATTATGATTCTTCATCTGATAGGTACTCTTACAATGATGTCTTGTTGAATGTTTGGTTTTGGATAAGTAACGGCCTATGATGGCATAATGGGCTCCATAAAAAATGGTTTGTCAGAGTAGGACTCTTATAGGATGGGAAATAGGTCAAGAGATAACTCCTCAGAGACTAGCTTTTCAATAGGAGGCTCTTGAAAAATAGGCACATGGTTGAGGTAATGATTTACCCAAAGGCAATTATAATCATTTAGAAGTGGCTTGACAAAGAATGGCTCGTCAGTGTGAGATTACTTGACAACTAGTATATGATCAATAGGTGATTCATCATAGGTTAACTTATCATAATTGGTTGGTTCAATAAAAATATCTTGGATTGGTTGGTTTTCTTGGCTTTGGTTTCCAATGAGTTGAAAACTACTAATTTTGAACACACTTTGGTCTTCAAAGGATTGGATTAGTTGAGTTTTGGATGGGATTAGTAATGGATGAGGAATGCCTTGTGGTTGGATAATGGTAGGGCCTTGGGGAGCATGATTTCTCACATGAGCTAAAGTAAAAAGTCCTAAGATGGTAAAGATAGGGCAGTCTAGATCATGATTTCTCATACAAGCCAAAGGATTAGGTCCTATAATGATGAATGGGCATTATGGAGCTTGATTACTCACATAAACCCAAGGATGAGGTCTTGGTATAGAAATGGTTGGGCATTGTGGTCTTGGAATAAAAATGGTATGATGTGGTGGAGCTTAATTACTTGCATAAGCCAAAGAATCCAAGTGTTCCTCATAAACCATATCATCCCAATCATGAGTTGGCTCATAAGCTAGTTCTTGATTGTGTTCCATGTACTGATTATTGTAAAGAGGGTACAAATATGTATCACAAACATCATTATCTATAGTTGGGTCTTCAAAGTCCTCCTCACAAGCCTCTTCATGCCAATCAAGGTTTTAAGTTAGATCATAAGTTATTTCATGACTTTGTTCCAATGAATGGTTAATATGATGTGGATAGAAATCTGTCTCACAAACCATATTAGAATCATTGGGGTCTTGACTAAATCCATAAAAGTCATTTTGTGTGGCCATTCTATCATAAGTTATATTTTAAGTGACTCCACCATAAGTTTAGGTAGACATATCTACATAAATTATGAAAGCTCTAAAAGTAAAAAGGCTTAGAGTTCTACAAACTCTTAAAAATCATCCAAAGGACAAAAGGTTCAAACTTGGCCCAACTTGGTCGAAGGGGTGGAGCTGTATCTCTAATGTGGTCTGAAAGTGGAGTTGTATCTCCAAAATAGTTTGTGATATGACTTGGCATAAAATAGCCTAAATTCAAACATATAACATCAAATGTCAAACACACAAAAGGCAAAGCATCTAAACAAAAATTGGCATGTCAAAGGTCTAGGTCAAAGTGTTTTAAACAAGGTCTAAACTAGGAAAGGAAAAATTTGAGTTATTAGGTCTTTTATCCAAATGTGGAGTCAAAAGTTAGGTTTAAACAAATAGGCATGTGCTAGGACTTTTGGCCAAATGGCATCAAAATCTAGACTTTAAACAAACACTAATGTGATTTGATTTAATCTAACAAGTTTAGAAACAACTTTGACATAGACCTGACACACAGAATTAAACATAAACATGATCAGTTGGCATAAGGCATAAGATAAAAATCTCTTTAAGAAAGGTTGTGTTCTCCCAAATAAAGGCACAAACAATGATGAGGATAGGTGCTGAACAAACAAACCATCAATAGTTTTCAAATTTGGGTAATCAATTAACTAAAGTTATGCAACCCAAAAGAGAAATATTTGTGTATCAGCGCCATGAATTGAGGCTTATCTAAAAATAAATCAATGTTTGAATCCAAAATTGACAAGGCTAATTGAAAACTCAATGGTGAAAACTAGGATTTGACCAAATAATCTAGACAAAATTGGACAACATGATAACACAAGATAAAGGTCCGTATGGTATATATGACATGGTTTGAAACAAATGGTTTTTGACACAAGGTGAAACAAGTATTAAAACAAATTGAGCAGCCTAACGGTGTAAGCATGCTTGAATAATATGGTTAATGTTATGTTTCAAAGACTTAAAAGGCTCAAAATGTTTTGACATGATTTGGGAAGCATAACATTACCCTTTATAGCTCAAATGACACACACACACACAAACAATTTTAGCAAAAAATTCAAAGCACAAGCGTGGTGTAAAATGGCTAGCATAACACCTCTTTAGACAAAAGAGTGACATATAGATAAATTGGTTTTGACATGGCTTTATGAAAAAATAAAAAAAATTAGTCTCAAAACATACGAAGTAAAAATGACCAAAATACACTAAGTATAATCATCCAAATCCTAGCAAGTCTATGCCAATGTGGGGTTTCTAAACTATCAAGCTTTCAAATGTTTCTAGGGGAATCAATTGCATAATGAATTTCATGTCAAATGATGTAAAAGACAAACACAAAATTTGGGTGACCACAACATTGGCTAGTTCCAAAAAGGTCTAGTCCTTTTTACAACCATTACATCATGTTGTTCACTCAGTGTAGTGTGATGTCCAAATGCAAATACATCTCATGTGAAACTCAGAAGGAGTAAGTGAAGTCAATGATGGGAGATGAAACCCTAGGTCAAAGCTTCCCTAAAGAACTTGTGGGAGGTAATGACATCCCCTCACAAGCCAAGTTTGCATAAAAATAAAGAAAGCATGAAAGTAGATAGAATTTAGGGTTGTTTTTAAAGTCACCCAAAGTTTGATGAGTTTTTGGGGAGTGCTTTAGATGATTTTATTTCTAAGCCTTAGACTGGGCTACTTGTAATAGGAATGATGCTTTTAATTCCAAGGGTTACCTAAAAGGGACAAATGAAAGAGCATACATACAACATCCCTCTTTTTGCCAATTTTTTTGAAAATTTAAACAACTAAGTGAATACAAAAAGCTTGGAAAGGTGAGTTCATTTTTAAGCCTAAATTCAAAAAATGAAGTGGTGTTCATTTGACTCCTTGGTCTTAGTTGTAACTTTGAAAACTAATGATAAAAACACTTATTTAAACACCTTAAATGATACTTTAAGCACCAAAATAATGTTCCTAATTCATTTTAAAATATGCAAAATATATTCTAAAACATGATTTATCAAACTTGAAATCTGCTAGTTACCTGTCTACCTTTAAAGCATCACCCCAAAAGCAAATATGCTAGATTAGAAACATTTTAAATATATTTTCCAAATTTAATATATGTATGTATATACACACACACATATATGTATATGTATTTGTATATATGTACATACATATATATATATATATATATAGATATATATATACATATACATATATATATATATATATATATGTATATGTATATGTATATACATACATACATATATATATATATATATACATATACATATATATATATATATATATATACATATATATATATATATACATATATATATACATATATATATATATATATATATGAAAATTAAAGCTAAAATGATGTCAAATTCTAAAAATTTAGGATAAAACATGTGGTTTTAAAAAAACCATCCAAAATGGAGTCCGTATGACCCCAAACCAAGCATTTTAAAATAGCTCTCAGGTTTGTGTTTTTAAGAAAACATAGTGACTGACATCAGTTATATAACTAGCGTCAGTTACACTTACTAACTGACATTAGTTACATAAATAATTACCAATGATGACTATGCCAACCGATGATGGTTTTACTAATTGACGTCGATTACTGTGTAAACCTGTGACAAAGAAAAATGGCAAAACAAAGTTAAACAATCAATTTAAAAGAGTTTTAATGAACCAAATAAAGATTTTAAAGTTGCATAATGATATTCTTCATGTGTGGGATGCATTTGGTCCTACTGGGCATGTCATTATGTTATATAAGAATTTGACTCAAGAGAGGTTGGTTAGTATCATGTTAGTTCCAAAATGAAACCAAAATGAAAGAAACACACTAACTAGCATAACATCTCTAGGCCTAGACACTAGGGAGAGCTTAGTTAACAAACATGAATAAAACACACAACTAAAATGCAAAAGAAACCTTATTTTACCTCCCTTGGATGCTCCAAAATTATTTTTGTAGTGGCTTGCTCAACTTGTGCTCATAAAGTCCTTGGCAATGGAAGCTTGGCTACCTCCATCTCTCCTTGACACCTTTGGCTTTGGATTGGATTGGCTTAGAATCAATTTGGCATGGTAATAATAATTTTCATGGGTCCTTGAAGATATTTGTTTAGTATAAATTTGCACCAAAATAGCTTAGAAATGATGTGGTAAGGCCTCCTATTTATAGATTTTTGAGATTGATCAGAATCAACCTAAACCGTCCATCTCAAGATTGAGATGTGTGGCTAAGGATTAATCCAATTTTGTAATTAAAATTGATAAATAGGCTCATCAATAATTGGGATAGAGGAACAATTAAGAGGTATAGAGGGCATCATGGAAGGCATTGATGAGGCATGGAGGGCATGGATCTTGATATTTGTGGCATTTATGGCCTAAGGATGTCTTCCCAAGAAATGAGGTCCCCTGATGATGTGGATATTAAATATTAATTTTCAATAATGAGATATTCAAAAATATATATGGAATTATTGATTAGGCTCTAATTTGGTTTAATTAACGCATAAGCATGTTTAAGCAGTTTATGCATAAATTACTTAAATTAATCAGAATGCCTTGTTATTGGTCCAAAATTCAACTGGATTGGAATTGGAAGGTGATGTCAGACATGTTGGATCTGTTATCCCATTTAGGATGTTACCAAAAAAAAAAGTCACATGTCTCATGTAAGATATTTGATAGGAAAGAGCAATCCATAGTACCTAGGTGTAAATTAACATTTTAACTCAAAGTGATCTAATCAAAGTTAGCTCACCCACAAATTACATTGCCCCATTTAATGATACTCTAGCAAAAATTGGCACTTTAATATGTTAGTTTCACATCATTTAGCATGTTTTAGTGTTTTTAGGCCAAATTGTGTATTTTAAGTGGAAATTGGCCAAAATCTTGATTAGAGGCTATCGGTGGCCAAATTTAGGTGTCTATAGGAGGAAGTATAAAGATGGAGGAGTTCATAACTTCAAGGAAATCAGATTTACTTTCCTTTCCCCATCTGAAATCAACCTCCTCCTATTCAAAATGAAAACCCCTCTTGTACACCAAATCCTTTCTATCAAATAGCTCTTACTCACCAAAATAAGATGAGCCAATTTTCTAGCCCATCTGATGCATTATCTACTCTTTCTCTTAATCCTTTGCTTCTAGATTTTCAACAATAAAGAGCATTAGAGCAGCCTTCCATGGAAACTAGCCTTCTCAATTCTTTTGATTTTGAATCCTCCTTTGTAGTAAATCATCCTACGTCTCTTGGAAAGTAACACATCTCTCTTCAAGCAACTCTTCCTGTGCATGATCATATCCTTCCTAGTCTTCCTCAACCTCCTCAAGTCTTTTAGCATGATGCCAAGATCCCAAGTTAGAGGAGGGTATATCATGAACTAGTTTATGGCCTTGGAAAAGATGAGGTTGTTGCTTGTTCTCAATAGATCAGTTCCAATCCCAAGGTTATGAGTTGGAAAGAAATGGTGGAATCATGGGATAGGAAAGAGGAAGAGAAAGGTTTTGCCCAAAACCTTGAAGAAGATTAAGCTACTCCTACTCATCATAATGATGCATGTGATCTCCAAGAAATGTTCTTTAAAGATAATATAGCCAAGAAAATTATAGAGTTGGAGTCCAGAATGAAGTCCCTTAGCCAAGGTGTGATGGATGGTTTAGACCAAACATAAGATCTTATGTCTAAAAATATCCCATCTACAACCCTTTCAAAGAGCTATCAAGACACATATGATGTGGATGAAGTGTTTCCCAAATGGAAGGAAAATAATCATTTGATTATATCTTGAGGTTTGCCTCCTCTTCCACATGAGTTTAAACATAAGCCCTCCACTTCATTCCTTCTCAAGGAGGAACCTATTTTGGAAGAGGCAACTAAAGATGAGAGGATCAAGTTTATGGATAATCAAGAGGCCCACTCAAGTGACAATGGAGAGGAGATCATCATAGAATCCCCTTTTGAAGAAATCATCAAAGATGGAGAAAACATAGGTCATGCATACATGCAGATGTTCCAGCAATATGAAGATGATGTTGACAAACTTTATTTGTCAACAATGGATGATGAGGAATATCAACATGGTGAGCTCTCTTCCCCTTTGTTTGATGAACTTCCTTTTTGTTTTGATGAGGATAGTGACCATGCTATGGGACCTAATATGGAGGAGTTTTAGGAGAATGTCTTTGAACATCTAGAGACTCTTATTTTGAGCAAGAAAAAGAGAGGCTTGTTCATTTTGATAGAAGCTTTGAAGAAGGGAGCCTAAAGAAAGAAGGTGACATTCTATGGGATGAGCAAGTAGTTTGTGATCTCATTCCAAACACCACATTGGTCACCCTTCTTCAAGAAGACCATAATGAAGTAAAAGATCAGTTTGATAGGCTCCTTAATGAAGATGAAGGGAACAAGTTAGTCCATGGTGCATGTCAAGGGGGCTATGAGCTAAATGAGGATTACGATGATAAGATAGTAGCCATTGATTTCTTGATGAAATACACTAGTATGAGGGGCCAAAATGAATCAGGTTTCAAAGGGAAAAGTGAATACATAGATGTTTGAGACATGTTTGACCCTGATCCACTCAGATACAAGCCAATCAAGGTGGCAGGCAAGAAGGGAAAATCACCAAGATTCCATTCCATTCAGCCACTTGTTTGGTATTATAAGTTTTCTTTCCATGAAGGAGACTTAAGAGTTTTTACCTTTGATCCAGGAGGGAGAATAACATATTTGGTTAGTTGTACATAGTAGTTTACTTTCTGTTAGGTTATCTTTTATTTTCCCTAAGTGTTGTTACACATGTGTGTTGTTTTTAGCTTTTGTTGTGTGTTGTTTTTACCTTGTGTGTTTGGGGTAAATTTATATCTTATTAGTTTTTCAAGGTCATTTTTCAACATGCTTAAGATGCATCCTAAATACATGCCCAATGGACTTTGAGGCTACAAGTCTTCCCAAGCATAGCAGACATGATTTCCCCTATGAGTCACCAAATGTGTTGACCAAATTTTGATGTTACAGGCCAAAATTGGACACCCCCTCCTTTGTCTTGGTAGGAGTCATTCAATCCATGATTTGTCTAAGTCATCCCTCAGTTTCTTTGTGCAAAGTTCCCTTTTTTAGACCTATTCCATGAAAATCCAAGTGTATTTCAAGTTTGTCAAGAGCAACTGCTTCACCTACAGTAGTGTATTTTAGGTTTTACAAGCAACTTAAATTATGAAATTTTCATAATTCAAGCTACTTGACAAACATGATTTAGTCTTTGTAGTTCAATTTAGGTTTTTCAAGTGGCTTTACTTATTTGTCTTATAAGCAGAAGTTGATGTAAAACCTAAAGTAGAGGCTTGTAGGAAGTCTGAAATGGTCTATCAAGAAGGAATTGGGTTTACAAAGTGCCTTTACTTGTAAAATTTATGAGTTATCAGCCTATAAGAACTTGATTTGGTCTTAGACATTTACATAAGGTAAGGGATTTCTCTGAAGGGCTCTTCAACTACTCGTAGAGCAACTTTAAAAGTCCTGAAGGGTAAGTGTCTTTTCAGAGGGCACTTGGGCAAAGAAAGAGGACTCTTTACACTTTTCAAAAAAGTCAATTATAGAAATGTTGAAGGGTATGTGCCCTTGTGGAGGGAACTTAAGCAATAAACATGGCCAATTTAGAATTCTTGGAGGGAAATTTAGAGGCCAAGGAGCCCTTATAGAGGGCAAGTGATGAATAAGTGGACCTTTCCCAAAGCTCCAAAGGGTATTTCTGAGCACAAATGGCCCTTGCAAAGGGAATCCAACTGAAGAGGAAGACAAAAGGTAAAGGCTCGAAGGGCATTTTCCCTTCAGGAAAAGAGACAAGCCAAAAGGAGATTTCCTTCAGACATATGTTTGAAGGAAAGAGAGGCCCGAAGACACTTTCCCTTCAAGAATAAGACTGATGTAAAGGAAGAATTCCTTTAGACAAATGTTTGAAAGAATTCCTTTGAAAATTTTTCTAAAGGAAATAGAATCTCACACAAAATCAAAAAGCTCAAAGGCCACAAAGTGAAGGAAATCCTATAGACATTTTATCTAAAGGAATTACTTCAGACAAATGTCTGAAGGACTTGTCAAGGGAAAATCCCATCGTAAACAATGAGCAAGCAAGAAAGGACAAAGGAAAGGAAGAGATAGAAAATAAAGAAGATAGGCAAGATGAAAACAAGAAAAAACAAGTCAAAAAGGAACTAACATAAAAGATGGCAAAGAGCTAAAAACTTGAGTAAATGCAAGAGGAAGAAGATAAGACAAAGACCAAAGATCGAGAAGGTGTAGAAGATCACTAAGATCCCAAAGGCCTAATAAGTAAAGAGAAAAGAAACTAAAGTAAAAGAGAAATCAAAAGAAAGAGACAAAACAAAGGTAAAGATAAAGTGGAAAAGACAAAGCTCAGAATAGTTTCAGCAACTTGACAAAGTCAAAAGATAGAATCAATGACCATTTATAACAAGACAAGTGGCATAAGCACACTCATCAAAAGGAATTAATACATTTTGGTGGAATAATATCTAACAAAAACTATAAATAGATTGGTTTTTGAACTATAGAGGAGAACAACTCATGTTTTCATGCTTCATCATTAATGTGCAGCCAGTTGCACCCAGCATTGAAGAGAGCATGGTTCAGCGACAATAACTGGGGGATGGCTTTGTCAGTTGCTAAAAGGAGTATCCCATGCTTTTGTAGGCCCTAGACAATAAGGGTAGTGGCTTGGAAATCTATAGTATGGCTCTCCCATATGTAATTTGAAGAATATGATATCAAAATGATCTCTTGTCTCAGAAGTGTTTGACTCTAGCATGGGTCTCCTTTCCTTATTCTATCAACATCTTGCTCTATATAATTGTAACTTCTCATTTTGATAGGATATATCTCAGCTTGTATGGCAAAGCCCTGAAGGAATTTACCTTAAATTAGAAAAAGCATTTTTACCTCCATTTGAGCTTGCACTTTTGCATATGTCTATGGTTTTATCTTCTATTAAGTCATTTTATTTTCATGCTTTCATAGGTTTATTCCAACATATCTAGTGCATAGTGATTTTCCTTTTTTGCAAGTCACATGAAGTGTCTAGAGTGAGTATAGGCAAGTGAATGGGTTGCCTAGCAGTGTGTTTAAAACACCTCTTGTGTTAGTTTATTCATCCCTGTATCTTCATAGGACCCCCTACTGAAATATTGATGCAAAGAATTTTTTCTCACCTAAATGAAGTGTATGCTTATTTTTCATGGTTTAAAGTGTATACCAAATTTGAGTAGACCACTTGTTTTGGTGCATCACCTCTTAGCTTAGGTCCCATTTTGAGTATTTTCTTTGCCTTTTCATCCTCCCCCATAATTAGCAATAGGAGATCTAGGGCCTCAAGGTGCATCAAGGGGAGTTATCCCATAATCTAGAGATTCATCCCTCACATTTGCCACCCACAGTAAGAGGGATGTCTACATTGTGTCTCCTGGATGAAGAGAGATGAGCCTCCATTCAAAGGGTGTAATCTACCATGTCAACATGTCTACAGGGAGTAATACAAACATATTCAAAATGATAAATTTAGTGTTTTTATTCTATTGAAAATGAGGGGTTTGATTAAGATAAATAAATCACACCTATAATTATGTAAGTTAGGGTTACACAACTACTAGTGTTCACTATTGACAAATGTGAAACTACCACAATAGTTACATAACCTCTAGTATATAAACATTATGGTTTCACCACAATACAAAGAGCATGAAGAGGAATGGTTTAAAACATTCCCACTTCTCAATGATGGTTCATTTGAACTTCTCAATAGATTTCAAAGTGAGATGGCATAAATAATGTGACCTTGGTAGAATCAAGAAATGGAAGCAATTCATGAACCATCTTATTAATTGGATCATGAGAATAGTATTCACTAAAAAATAAATCCAAATTTATCACATGGAATAGAACCCACTAGCAGAGCTCATGAAAATGATGACATGTATCAAAGCTTATATGGGATCATCCATGGACTAAAAAATAGTCCTTGAAAATTCACTAGACAAAGCTTTGATAGAGAGGCTGAGGCTTGGCTAATTGGTATGAAAATATGTTTTGGGATGAAAGCTTTATCTAGAAATAGTAAGGTTAAATTGTTTATTTTTCAATTTATAGATGAACAACACTATATTAGGAATATAAATAATGGATCAATAACTTGGACATGACCACAGTCACTTGAGAGAGATTAGAGGAGTTTTTATGACATGATTAATTTTTAAATACCTAATTCAATGACATAATTAGCAAATTATATAACTTTAAAAAAATAAAAAGATAGTGGAAGTATATAATGTGTGTTTCTTAAGCTTTTTTAAGTATGTCAGATATGTCTAGGATGAACCAATTAAATTCAACATGAAATTTTGAACCCACTATATTGGTTGAGGCTATAAATAAATCTTGACTAATAGAACATGAAGTCACAAGAATTAAGTTCCATGAACAGAATAAGGATTAAAAGGACGATTGAAGGAAGGGATTCACTCCCTACCCACATGGTGATTTCAAATGCCAAAAAGTATAACAATGACAATAGCATGGAAATAATTATCACCCATGATATAGGCATAAAATGAGAAAATTTTAAACTTGACCTCATATATCCACTAGTGAAGAATCATAGTGAGACCATCAATGATATTTAGGGCAACCAAAATAAGTTGAGACTAAGAATTTATTTGACGATAAGGGGTAATATGACTCAAATGATCTAGAATGTTTTATTTGTGGTTGGACACACTATGCATAATTTTTTTAGCATCATTCATATTTGAAACAAGATCAAGATTGGTAGATGAATGATAATAATGATGGTCACAGTCACACAATCCATGCAATAATTGATAGGCACCAGGACAAGCACCAAGAAAATGTGGTCAAAACTAAAAGTAAAATTGGTTCCATTATTATATAAGTATTGATAAACCCAAAAATAACTAGGAACTTTATTATAATGTTAATTTATTGAAAGGTGTGGCTTGGAAAGCATGCAATAAAAGGGCTTAGGTAGTATAGCAGAGGCCTCTTGGGAAAAACAATCCATTACTTATGTGGTAAGGAATTGTCACTTAAGCTTGTTAAAATTTGTAACCAAATTTCTCTTTTATTACCAAAATTCAGAATCGTGTGATGTAGTAATTAAGATGGACTTAATGGAGGGACATAAGGAAATGATGAATTCCATTGAGAATCATGTGAAATGTTTGGATGATGATGGTCAAACTATATATATTGAAAGGATTGATAGACCCATTTATTTGAGATTTATCATAAATAAATGATTTTTAATTTATGTCATTGGTATTTTAGAGGAAGGATATGGACCATGTTTGAGTAACTTCCTAATTTTTCAAGAGTTTATGGATGTGTTTATAATTAATTTATAGGATTGCCACCTAAAAAAGATCAATTTTCCATTGAATTTATGCCTAGAACTGAGCTTATTTTAAAATCTCCATACTAAGTGACTACACCTGAGTTATGTGAATTGAGATTACAAGTAAATAATAATAATAACAAGGAATTAGAAAGGACTAGTGTGTTTATATGGTGTGTACTAGTCATATTTTTGAAAAATAAATATAGATAACTAAGACTTTTTATTGATTATAAAAAGTTGAACAAATAGACCTTTAAAAATAGATATCTTTTGCCAAGGATTCATGATTTTTTGATCTGATGAAATGAGAGATAATATTCTCAAAAATATATTTGATATCAAGATACCGCTAGCTAAGAATAAAGGAGGCTAACATATCAAAGACAAACTTTTGCACTTGATATGGCTATTATGAGTTCATTGCAGTGCAATTTAGTCTTATCAATGCACCAACCATATTTATGAATCTTAGAAATAATATGTTCTGCAAGTATCTACATAGGTTTGTGCTAGTGATCTTTGGTAATATTATCATATATACACAAACTAAGGAAGGTCATGAGATAATTTAAAGCATGTTCTATAGTATTTGAGGGAAAACCAACTCTATGTGAAATTGACTAAATGTACATTATTTTAAGAAGTGAAATATTTAGCCACATTATTTTTAGGAATGACATTGTAATTGATCAAAAAAATATTAGTGTGATAACAGAGTGGTAATCACCAAGGATTGTGACAATAGTGCACAAATTTATGGGCTTAGTAGGGTATTACAAGATATTTGTGGATAATTTATCATGAATTGGATCCTTGATCATAGACCTATAGAGAGAAGGAAATAAATTCATATAGACTAAGAAGTGTAAAGTCACATTTCATAATATTAAGGTTCTGTTGAAAATAGCACTTATCTTAGTAGTACCAAACAATACTAAGGATTTTCTTGTATGCACAAATTCACCTATACAAGGTCTTCATTAAGTCTTGATCAAAGAGTGAAAATCCATCAACTTTGAATCAAAAAATATCAAGGATTAAGATTTTAACTATAGGACCCATGATTTATAATTAGATAATATTGTGCATGCATTCAAAAGTTGAGGCACTATCTCATTATCTAAAAGTTTGTTCTTAGAACTGACCACTGAGCTTGACCCACATATTCAATCAACCAAATTTAAATGTCAGGTAAAGGCGTTGGAAGGATTTTTTGGCTAAGTATGATTTCAATATCACATATATTAAATGAAAGGAGAATAAAGTGGTGGATGCATTTAGTATTAGTCCACCTCTTGATTTTATTCAATTATTTAGCACAACTTAGAGGCCATAGTTTGGAATTTTAAAGGCAATATGCCTAGTATAAGGAGGTCACAATAACACTTCATGAAAATGAGCTCAAGGCTCAATCCAAGTATAGTGATTACTTAATGGAAAATAATGGGAATTTTATATAACAACATCACACATTTTTCAAGTGGAGGTGAGGTAAATAGTTATATTTTTCATGAAACACATAAGGCTCTTTATTCCACTCACTCAAGTAAAAAAAAAAGTATGTAGGTCTATAAACCTTTTATTATTTTCCTGGCATGAAGAGAGAAGTGGTTGAGTATGTCATGGTGCTTGGAATTTCAATAGGTAAATGTCAAACACCAATATAAAATCAAATTATTGTACCCTCATGACATCCCTACATGTAAATGGGATGTGGTGTTGAGATATTTCATTTTTGGGTTGTCACCTACTCAAAAAAACACAACTCCATTTTGGTATTTGTTGATAATATAACTAAAGCTACACAATTCCTAATGACCAAGGAACATATGAGGTAGAAGGCATTATCCACATATATGTGGACCAAATTATGTGGATAAAATTGTGTGGTTATATGGTGTCCCATTTAAAACCATTTTAGATAGGGATTCCTTATTTGCATCCTCATTTTGGATAATGTTTTAGGAAGCTTTGGGTATGAATCTGATTTTTAGTACATCATACCATACTAAAATGGATGGTCAAATGGATAGGGTCAATAAAGTCCTAAAGGACATGTTGAAAATGTATGTCATGGACCCATGGAATTAATGGGATAATCATCTACCTTTTCTTAAATTTACATATAATAATAATTACCACACCTTCATTTTCACGCCTTGTTATGTAAATTTGTATGGGTGACATTACATAGCTCCTTTGAATTAAAATAAAATCAAGGACCATGTTTTGATGGTAGCTATGTGGTCAAGGAGATGAAATAAAAGGTTGTGCATATTTGGAAATGGTTCAAGGAGGCAAGAGACTGATATAAAAAATATGCAACCATGCACATGATTGATATAAGTTTTGATGTTGGAGACTTGGTGTTCTTGCATGTGAAACCAAAAATGAATACATGATGGATTAGTAGTGGACTTGGGTTTCCACCATGGTATGTATGGTTGTTTGAGATTTTAGAGTGACTCAAACCAATTTCTTGTAGGTTTTTCTTGCCACCCAACATATATAGTATGTATGATATCACTCATATTTATGTATTGAGAAAGTATGTACATGACCTATTATATGTTATTGATTTAAATTATTTAAAAATGGATGAGGATTCACTCAAGGTAAATACCATCATGATTATTTATCGACGATAAATTCAAGTTTGGCACTATGAGGTTGATCAAGTCAAGGTCTAGTGGGTCTAATATAACCCAAATTCTACTACTTGGGAAGATAATTATGAGATAAATAATCTATATCCTTATCTTTTTGTATGAAAATTTTTGAATGAAAATTATTGAAGAGGGGGGAACATATAATTCCTTGCCTTGAGACCCATATTTTGTGTGCCATGGGAGTCCTTCTCAAAGTTATTATTATGTTCTGGACTTATGTATTTTGTTTTACTGTAAAATGGCTATTTTTAGATAGTTGTTTTATGTTATAGTCATTTTAGGCTTGTGATGCCATGGTATATAATGTTTTAAGTTTTAGTTTGGTTATTTTTTTCTTCTATATTTATACTCTTTATTTTAGGGTCAGGTCCCTCTTATAAACCCTATTTTACCAACAATAAGAAGAAGTTTTTTATGTATTTCATTTTATTTGGATTTTTACTTATCTTACTCTCATACATTTTTACTTTTTTCAGTCCTAAATAGCCTTGGCATTCAAACTTACTAGTTTTCATTTTTTTATCTACTAAATTGGATCTTTTTAGTTCTAACTTAGTCTTATTGATCTTAGCTTGCCAATTTTTCCAAGTTTTTCAATTGCTTCTATGTTTTTTCCATTTATATCCACTTATTGACAATTTTGCATATGTGAACATCATTTCTATCCATTTTGTGCCTTGTATTCTTAGGGTTTTTTAAATTTAATTACTACACCCTCCATGATCGAGACTATGGAACTTTTATGCACAAAGTAAAGTAAAGTTAATGTATGTATATAGTACTTTCAGTTATTCATTTATTAATAGTTATTTCAACATTTATTTTCAATTAAGATCATTTTTATTACTATGTTTCTATCCTAACATACCATCCCAAATTACACTTTTGTGATACGTGATAAGTTTCAGGTTAGGGATATGTATACACCTAATATTTTCACTTTATCACTTTACTAATGCTTTTTCTTATAGCAACTCATCAAGACACCAATATCCCTAAATACATGCTTGATAAGGTGCACTGGTAATGGGATCATATCGTATCATGGTACTTTATGATATATTTTTGCATATTATTATGTCTTACATCATTACTATCAGTTTAATATTCTTTGAGTCTCTTTCCATCTTACCTCTCTATCTACTTTCCATCCATATTTTCTAGCTTCCCTATATCTTATGGTATCAACCTAGATGATACATTTTATTTCATGCTTAAGTTTTCTATGTACTGTATCAGTGAGCCTGATATAGTTATGAGTCTATCTTATGGTATTTTTACTATATTGGCCTAGTCAATATCATACTATTCCAGCTGATATCTTCCAGCTATACTAGATTGGAAGATACTATCGACCTATTATTTAGGGTTAGCTTTGGGTATTGGAGCCATATATATAGGGTTCATATTTCATTCCTAATAGATATATCAAATTCATACACTCTACTTGTGCTTGCATTTTTTCCTTCATTAAGTACTTAGGAGAGTTAGTGGTTTAAAACCCTATCTTAGAGTTCTCATCTTGTGGGTTTATTGAACCTCAATAAGATATGTTATTTGGAGTTCCTAACTAAGGATATCTAGGTCTTCATCTAACCATTTAAGGTATTTAAACTATAATATCTCTTTCAAACATCCACTTGAACCTAAGGGGATAATTGAAGCATTTATGGTTCCATCCAAAGGTAAGTATTTTTATCCATACACTCTTTCCTTTACTTAGTAGATTAGAAATTGTTTATTTCTTTTTGGATTTATGTGTGTATCCCTTCTTAGTATCTTCCTTATACCGAATAATTTGACATAGATATAGGGTTTATTAGTATTTCTATTTATCACTTTAGGTTGTTAGACCCCCATTTGGTTGATCATTTCACCTTACTTTATTTACAATCACTTACTGATCATTTAATTTACTTTTACCCCTTCCATCATTTAATTTACTTCCATATTTATAGTCATTGTTACAATAATTTACCCTCATGACATACCTACATTAAAATGGGATTTGGTGTCAAGATATTTCATTATTGTCTTGTCTCTTACTCAAGAAAAACACAACTCCATTTTGGTAGTTGCTTATAATTTAACTAAATTTGCACATTTCCTGATGACCAAGGACACCTATGAGGTATAATACATTATCCACATATTTATGGACAAAATTGTGTGGTTACATTGTGTCCCACATACAATAATTTTATATATGGATTCCTTGTTCACATCCCTATTTTGGACCATGTTTCAAGAAGCTTTTGGTATAAATCTAAATTTTTGTACATCATACCATACTAACATGGATGGTAAAATGTAGAGGTTTTAAAATGTCCTAGAAGACATGGTGAAAATATATGTCATGGACAAGGAAAATAGGTGGGATAACTATCTACCTTTGCATAAATTTGCATATAATAATAGTTACCACACCTTTATTGGCATGCATTCCTATATATATTTATATGGGTGACCCTGCATACCTATTTCAAGGTGAAATAAACTTGAAGACCTAGTTTTGATTAAGAATGATGTGGCAAAGGAGATGGAATAAAAGGTTATATAGATTTAGAAATGCCTCAAGGAGGCACAAAACCAACATAAAAAGCATGCAACCACACACATGACTGATACGAGTTTTGAGGTTGGATATATTTTTTTAGCGTGTGAAATTGAATAAGAATACATGATGGATTTGTAGTGGATCTGAGTTTTCACCATGTTATGTAGGGATATTTGAGATTTTAGAGTGACTCAGACCAGTATCTTATAGGTTTTTCTTTCCA